>CM052701.1:137809321-137828101 GCA_028551405.1 Uromys caudimaculatus
CTTTTCTGGTGTGCTGGGGTATCCAGGGCTTGCTGTGGTAGGAGAACTTGGTTCTGATGGTGCAGAGTACTCCTGGTTTCTGTTCTTTATGTTCTTGCCCTTGCCTTTTGCCATCGTGTTGACTCTGTTGTTAGCTGATCTTACTCTGTCTGGTTGTGGCTTGCCCCTCCTGCAGGTCTCTGTGTCAGTACTCCTTGAAGACCAGCTCTCTCTGAGAGGTGTTTGGGTTTGGAGAGCTGTGGCACCAGCTCTGATCTTGGTCCTGGAAGTTGCTGACCTTCAGTCTCTGTGGTACGCGGAATACGGGCGGAGTCAGTGAGCTCTGGGGCTCGTGTTGCCCCTGCTAGGGGCTTTTCCTCCTTCCTGGGAGAGAGGATTTTCTCCCGGGGCTGCTTGTCTATGGAATCCTAGTGTCCCAGGCAAAAGTTTCCTGTCTCAGCCACCCACTTTTGGGATCCAGGGGGGTTTCTAAGCCCGCCTACCTCGGTCCCTGTGTCTCGCGGGTTCGGGGCAGTACCTGGTGAGCTGTGGGTCGTGTCTTTGGCCCTCTCCTGGCTCTTGTGATCTGAGAGGGATCTTTGTCCCGGCGCTGATTAGCTGTGGTGCCCTGTGGCCCAAGCTGAGGTTTCCGGCAGTCGCTGGAAGCTGCTGACCGTCAGTCTCTGTGGCCCGTGGAAAGCGGGCGGAGTCAGTGAGCTCTGGGGACGCTGCTAGGGGCTTTTCCGCGTTCCTGGGAGAGAGGATTTTCTCCCGGAGCTGCTTGTCTATGGAATCCTAGTGTCCCAGGCAGAAGTTTCCTGCCACAGCCGCCCGCTTTTGGGATCCAGGGGGGTTTCTAGGCCCGCCTACCTCGGTCCCTCCACAGGGTGCTTGTAACTAACGTGGCTTTCTCTCTTCCTCTTCTGCATCTTCTTCCTCCAGATAGAAACCAAGATTCACTGCTTGACTGCCTTTGTGTTTTTCTCTGAATCTCCAATAAAGCTGTTCTAAAGAGTCCCTGTGAGCCCTTTTATTAATTATTTTATGAACAACACTAGAAGTCCCAAAAGGAGACCCCAATTTTCATAGTAAGACTCCTGCCATCTGGTGCTGAGGTATCAAGGTCAAGTTGTTAGGGTAGGCAGCAATTGCCTCTGTCCATTGAGCCATCTCATCAGCCCCAAAAGTCATTCATTCTATAGTTAACCGAAGGAAGAGTCAGTGGTTTATCCAGTTTTAAAAGGATAAAATAATCTACAAATCTCTCCAAAACTGTTAGTCATTGCCAGTGTGTTAGTATATTCATAGTGCCAGTCATACTATGGCTATCATGTTTGTTACTTCTTTTGTCTAAGCAGTTTCTTAAGCCAGCACTGAAATGGTTGACTGGCAGGTTATGGGATGGAATCTGGTTCATGATTTCTCAAGAGAAGGAACAATATTTTTTGCTTTTATAGTTCTGAAGGGAGGGGAGAACCACTAAGGCATTGTGTAAGAAAAATAGATGTTTCATTGTGGGTTTTGTAGTATTTAGAAGAATAAATGAGACTACAGGCTCAGGCATTTGAACACTTTGTCCCCAGTTGTTGACATTGTTGGAAGAAGTATGACACAATGGGTGGACTTTGAGAGATAGAGCCTCCCCCCCTGCTGCTAGGCCACTCACTCTTGTTTGTGGGTGCAGTAAAAGACAAGGTCTCTATACTTCTTCATGCTGCCATGCCTGGCACTCACTGCTATGCTTTCCTGCCATTATGGACTCATCTCTCTAGAAATAAATGACAAACATAAAACCTTCCTTAAGTTGCTCTTGGACACAGTATTGTAGCATATAAGATAAAATTAACAAATACAGTTATAAATACATTATTGTCTATAAACATTTGAGTTGGGAAGTAGAGCACTACAATCCTTTCTATCTTGTTATCTGAGTCAAGAAGCAGAATCTGATTCTGGGGCACAATGAACTGGAGAAGATGATGAAATGGTGAAAAAGCAGATGGCAAATTGGGGAAAGTTGCCATACTTCCACAGAAGCTGAGCTTTAAGCCTGGTCTGAAGACTGTCATTAGGGTTTTCATGGCAACCTTCAGGTTTCTAAGTGAGGAAAGAAGAACGGCAAATGGGTATATAGTTTTCACTTTCGTACTGGGGTCAGGGAGCAAGAAAATCAGGGGAGGTCTCCCCTTGCTTAATGCTTGCATGTTCTCACAGAATCCAAGATGAATTGGGAGGAAGCTCGATTCAGAAACTACACAAAGTAAATCTCATCGGATACAGACAAATGAAAATGGTGGTAGCCCAGCACCACCATCAGCAGTTTTCTGCCATTACAGGGAACTCTAGTCAGAGAAAGCTTGACCATGGACTACACTGCAGTAAAGAATTCCAAGGTGAGCCAGATGAAGTCAAGTTAGTGCATTTAATTAAGAATTTATGAGGTAAAGTGACCCAGCACTTACTGTTTGCTGTGCTGGCAGAGGGCCAAGGTTTACACCAACACTGAATGGCTCACAGCCATCATTAACTGCAGTGCCTGCCTATAAGGCATTCACACACTAATAAACAAGCAACAAATAAAAATTATCTAAAAATTAAAAGTATAAAAAAGGCTATTATACATGCTCAAATCATGGGTATGGTTTTGGAGAGAGTGACAGAGAAACAGCAAAAGCAAGAGAGGCAGAGAGACAGATGGACAGAGTGCCATGTTTAAATATCTTTACAATGACTTTATCTTAATTGCTAATTTTATGGCTTTATAGGTTACCTTGCTCACAGAATATTATTTACAAAATGATTTGATGACGCAAGGCTTAAATTTAAGTAAAATTTAAATGCTAAGTAAACATATATGAACTAGGTTACTTATTTTTAGTCTTAAACAATACCCCTTTGAAAATGAATTTTGACTTATTGGATTTCGGGTGGAAAGAGGAGTGATAGTATGTTAAAACTCACAATTCCAAACATTCTGGTCTTCAGGAAACAGTTTGGTTTCTGTTTTTAAATTTTTAATGTTTTATTTATTTCTATTTTATGTTTATTTGTGTTTTGCCTGTGTATGTACCTGTATGAGGATGTTGGATACCATGGAACTGAAATTATAGAGAGTTTTGAACTGCCATGTGGGTGCTGATAATTGGATTTGGGTTGCTTTGAAGAGCAGCCCATGCTCTTAACCACTGAGCCATGTGTCTAGCTCCCTGCTCTATTAAATTTCATATTTTGTTGATTTATTTTTAATATGTCTGTATATGTATCTATCTCTTAATTGCATATGCATGCACTCAGGTATATGGGGAAGTCAGAGGACAACTCAAAGGAGTTGGTCCTCCCTTTACTACCACACGGGTCTTTGTTGTGAAATTCAGGTTTTCAGACTTGGCACCAAGGACCTTTGCCCACTGAGCGATTCTGCCAGTCTTCAATAGAACAATGTATTGTTTACTTCTCTATTGCTGTGATAAAACAACATGACCAATGCAGCTTGTAAAAGGAAGGTTTGTTTGGGCTCTATGTTCCAGAAGGACAAGTGTCTATCATGTCAGGAGGCAGCAGACATGACAGTTGGAACTGGATGCTGAGAGCTCACATCTTTCCCTGCAAGCATAAAGCTGGGAGAGCAAATTATAAACAAGGAGAGGCCTTAAGCTGTCCAAGCTCACCCCCCAGTGATGCACTTCCTTCAGCAAGGCTGCACCTTCTAAACACCCAAAAAATATTCAAATAACTGAGACTGTGTGTGTGGGGGATATTCTTGTTCAAACAAGCACAGAAAATAAAATAAACAGACAACAGTGAAAAGCAAAGAAAGACCTGTTTACTATGGTTATACCAGGAAGAGGGACAAAGATGCCAAATGGCATCCCCCACCCCTGACACCAAATCCAACTTCAGTTCCTGACAGGATATTTAGCATTAAATGGAAGACAGTCATCAGTTGGTAGTCGGTATGGGTAGCTAAGCAGTCCTGGTCGAATTGAGGTCCTGTCTATCAATGACCCATCTTTTTCTTTTTGCTTCTCTCATGACCCTAGTACATTGGTCTTTATGCTCATGACTGGGAGCCATCAAGGAGCTGACTTCAACACCTGCTCAGAATTTTCCCCTTGGAGCTGTACGCAGCAGGATACTCCTTATCAGGTGAGCCCTCTCATTTTCAAGGCTCTTTGTTAAAGTACTATTTCAATAGGCTGCTATTCACTGATGTGAGAGGGAATTGTTTCATAGTTATATATAAACAGGCTTGGAGGAAAAAGGACCTGAATCCCACCCTCCTAATCCACATCCTGGGAGTGAAGAATGTTCTTTACTCAGGAATGAGGCTTGGTTCTTGGGCAGAGACATAACATTCAGAACTTCCTGGAAAGTCATTATAGATAGCTATTAAAGCCTGGCTTCTGGACCCTAAACCTTGTAAGACTCTCGTGTAGCAGGAAACATTGCTGTGAGGAGCACATGCACATGTTGCAAAGAGTGAAATCAAACTGTCAGACTGTCAGCTGCTTAGGTAGCAGGGAGTCCCACAGGGAAAGCTGTTGGTTCTAAAGACTTTAGGTAATGGAAAGTCTGCCAAAAATATAGAATGTCAAAATGGTCCCATTGTCCTTTGTACATGTCACTCTAAGGTGTGTACTTTTCTTTACTCTGCAGTGAATTGTCATATTCTCCTGTGTGCCTTGAGTCACTTCCGTGGAAAAACTGATATGGAGAACCCAGGGTAGGCCAGAGAGAGATCTCAATGACATCTTTTGTGTTTCTTCCTGGTTCCTGGTTTTCTTTGTCTGTGGCAAAGCATAAACTCCCTCTCTTTGTATGAAAAACTTTTTATCTAAGGCCCATATTACATTAACTCTGCCATGCCACTTCTCATGGATTAACCAGACTTGTTACATTAGGAATTGACTCTCTCACCAATAGGAAGATACACAGTCATCACTAGCACTCATGATAAGAAATAGAGGCTGTCTCACTTTTCTATTGCCAAAGCAAAAACAACATGAGCAAGACATTTACAGAGGAAAATGTTGCAACGGGCTTACAGTTTCAGAAGGTCCATCCCCACCCTAGTGTGGAGCATAGGAGGAGGCAGGTAGGAATGGTGCTGGGGGAGCAGTGGGGACTCATATTTTATTAACTAGCAGATGGCAGAGAAAGAAAACTCCGAATTGTGTGTGCTCTTGAAACCTCATAGCTCACCCCCAGTAAGGCACCTCCTCCAAGCACACACCTCCTAAACCTTTCCAAAGTATTCATCCATCTGAGATCCAAGTATCATAAGACATGAGACTATTGGGGCCATCTTCATTCAAAACACCTCAGAGTCCATTTTGGCCATGGATCCTTGCTGGCTATGTTTGTGTTGCATCACACACTCTTAACAAAGGAATTTGTGTTGCTGAGACACTTTCATTATATCAGTGCTCCTTTAAGATACTATAAGTATTCCTTTTCCAAACTTGAGTTGAAGACACAGACCTCCCTGTTCCTTTAGATTTACAAATTTGCTCTAGCGTATTCTAGTGTATACTTCTGCACCATGTTGCACAGTCTCCCAACCTTTTCTGCATTGGTAATTGTGTGCCTCAGTCCATTTGCTATAGCTCTGCTTGACTTTGCTCATGTGCTATATCTATACTATTCTAACTCTCATGTGTTTTTCTTTCTTTGTTGGATTTTTTGAGACAAGGATTCTCTGTGTAATCATGGTCATCCTGAGTCTGTCTCTGTAGAATAGGCTGACCTCAAACTCATATAGATCCACTTGCCTCAGCCTTCAGAGTGCCAGATTTGGTACCTTTTTCAAAAGGAAGGTGGCTATGCTAATGTTCTCTCTTGAGTCACTACTGTCATATGATAGATTTGGTGCATTTTATGTATTGAATTGAGGCTGCCTTAGCCTTTTTGCTGCTCCTAGCATAACATATCCAGGCAAAAACAATTTAAAGAAATAAATGGTTTATTTTGTCTCATGGTTGTAGGGTTTAGTCTATATTGGTGGAGAAGTCCTGGATGTAGGGACTTGAGGCAGCTGGTCATACAGCATCAGCAGTCAGGAAGAAGAGAACAACGGATGCTCCTGAACAGCTAGCTTTCTCCTTTTCACATAGCTCAGGACCCAACTCTAGTCTATGGTATTCTTTTAGAGTGAGTCTTCCCACACTAGGCATAGTGGCACAGGCATTTAAGCCCATAACTTGGGAGACAGAGAGAGGTTGAGGCCAACTTCATCTACATAGTCAGTTCAGTGCAGCCATGACTACATAAAAAAGGCCCTGTCCAAAAAATAGTTCTCTTCCCTCAGGTAAACCGACCAGAATCCAACCTTACAAACATGGCCAAGCTAAATTTATTACGAAAATATCTATAGATATGCCTGAGACTTGATTCCTAGGTGATTCCACAGTCCATTAAGTCAACAGCACTAATATCACAAGGAGGTAATACCAGATCCACAAGACCTGATTATGTGCAAAGTACTAACTCTGTCCTCAAATACACACACACACACACACACACACACACACACACACACACACACACACACACGACAGCATATGCAGCAAAGTAAACTCTAGAATTGGGTAGGACAGATCAAATCTGATTCTCAGGTTGGGTTTGAATTTGATTGCCACCAAGTGAGGTAACTGCAGAATTGGGAGGGCATACTATGTGTGATTGGCAGGAATCTCATGCTGTGAGAGAGAAAAGCCTATGAGACTAGTGCTGTATCTAGAGATGGAACATGTTATGAAGAAAATATGTTTCACATAGTTCTGACAAATTATTGGACCACCTCACAGCAGTCTGGAGCCAGGATAATGATGGGTCCATGATGGGATGGACCAGAGATAACACCGCCCATGGACCTTTGGGAAAGTTGCTACCAATGAGAATTTAAATAAAAACTCAACTGAGCAAATAAATCTGTTGTCAACACTGCCTTGCTGGCTATGTTTAGATCTGGCCAGCCTCTTCTCTTTTCTAGACATGATGGAAAGTCATTCTTAAGCTTGGTGTGGTGGCTCATGTCTTTATTTACAGCATGTGGGAGGTAGAGGCAGGGAGATCTATGATTTGAATGCCAGTCTGGTCTACAGATTGAGTTCAAGGCCTGCTGGTATTACATAGTGAGACTCTGTCTAAGACTGACAAACTAACTAACTAACTAACTAACTAACTAACTAACTAACTAACTAACTAAGAATCCAGAAACTTCATTGTCATCTGAGCCAAAGGCTGTACCAAATATAGTAAATAGGTCAATTTCTGGGTCTGTGGACTCCTACACACTTCCAGTATTTGTGGACTTGCATGGTGCATTAACTCCAAGGGAATTCTTGGAATCCAAGAAACATAGAATTAATCCAGGTGGGGATAGTTCTCTTTCTTAAACTGGGTTGCTAGAGAGGATACTTGCAGGTGACCTAATAATTTTTCTCAAAATCAGGGGGAACAAGGAGAGTTTGAAAATTGTTAAGACAAACACAGCCTGAGATACATCCCAGTCCAGTATGCCTATTCTAAGCATCAAAGGAAAATATCATAGTTGTCAGGGTGCATATTCTCAAATTGTAGATGACAGTGGATGGATCATTAAAATAAAAAATATAAAAAAATAAAAGACCATACCCCATAGCTAACCTCATTTGCTATGACCAAGAAAATCATCCTCATTCAGTGTATCCCAGAGACAGTTCCAGGATAAATCTCTTCTGACTTGATTTAAACACTATCCTATATTGTCTATCAGAATGGTTTGCTCTTGAGTGGTCATGAGGCCAGAAGTATACAGGGTAGCTCCTGATAGCACTCAGTGACTCTGTAGACACTACTTGCCCATGATGGACTGGCAGATGCACTCTAAGAAGCAAGTGTGAAAATATTATCAACAGAAGCCAATGCAGTTTGGCACCGTCAGAGGCCAGCTCTGCTACTACAAGAAGCCCTGGACATTGTAATACACCTGAAGAGCAAGATTCTGACCTCAAATCCCATCTCATGACAATAATAGAGGGCTTTAAATAGAAAATTTAAAAATACCTGAAATAAGTACAGAAAAATTACAGTTAAACAGGTAGAATCCTTTAAAGAGGCACCAAATGAATCCCTTAAAGAAATACAGGAGAATACAATAAACAGGTGAAAGAAATGAAGACAACCGTCCAAGATTTAAAAATGGAAATCAAAATAATAAAGAAATCACAAATAGAGGCAATCCTGGAGATGGAAAACCTAGGAAAGAGGACAGCAACTAAAGAAGCAAGTATTACTAACATAATACAAGGGATGGAAAAGACAATGACAGGTATAGAAGTTACCATAGAAGACACTGATGCATCCATCAGAGAAAATGCCATCTGTAAAATGTCCCTAACCACAAACCTCCGCAAAATAAGGATCACAATGAAAACGACAAACCTAAGAATAATAGAAATAGAAGAGGGTGAAGATTCCCAATTCAAAGGGCCAAAACCCCTCTTCAACTAAATTCTATAAGATAACTTCCCTAACCTAAAGAAAGAGATGGCCAAAACATACAAGAAGCCTATAGAACACCAAATAGATATGACCAGAAAAGAAAATCCTCCCACCACATAATAATCAAAACACTAAATATACAGAACAAAGACATAATATTATAGACTCCAAGGGGGAAAGGCCAAGTAACATATAAAGGTAGACCTATCAGCATGACACCTGATTTCTCAACAGACACTCTAAAAGCCAGAAGACTCTCAACAGATGACTTGCAGACCATAAGAGACCAGAGATACCAGTCCAGGCTACTATATCCAGCAAAACTCTCAATCACCGTACATGGACAAACCAAGATATTCCATGACAAAATCAACTTTAAACAATATATTTATAGTAATCCATCCATACAGAGGATACTAGAAGGAAAACTCCAACACAAGGAGGGTTACTAAACCCAAGAAAACACAAGAAATTAATCATCACACAACAAAGTCAAAAGAAGAGTATCACATACATGTAATACCAACCTCAACAATAAAAAACCCTCAGGAACTATCAATCATTGGTTATTAATATCCTTCCACATCAATGGAATCAATTTAGAAATAAAAAGACACAGGCTAACAGACTGGATATGTATACAGGATTCATCATTCTGCTGCATATAAGAAATATACCTGAGCAACAAAGAAAGACACTACCTTAGTGTAATGGGCTGGAAAAGTTTTCCAAGAAAACAATCTCAAGAGACAAGATGGAGTGGCCATTCTTTTGTCCAATAAATTATAAGTTCAACTAAAAGTAATCAACAGTGATACGGAAGAACACTTGATACTAATCAAAGGGCAAATCCACCCAGATGAAGTCTCAGTTCTGAACTTCTAAGCCTTAAATCCAAGAGCACCCACATTAAAACACACACACACACACACACACACACACACACACACACACACACACACACACAGAGAGAGAGAGAGAGAGAGAGAGAGAGAGAGAGAGAGAGAGAGAGAGAACCACTCCACCACCACCACCACAACAAAATCAACTTTACTAAATCTCAAAACATATTTAACAACACACAATAATAGTACAAGAATTCAGTACCCCACTCTCACTAATGGACAGGTCACCAAAACAGAAACTAAACAGAGACACAAGGAAATTAGCAGAAATTAGGAACCAAATTGATTTACAGATTATTTGGCCCCAAAACAATAGAATGTACTTCAGCACCTCAAGGAATCCTCTCCAAAACTGATCGTATAATTGGATACAAGACAAGCCTCAATAGATACAAGAAGATTCAAATAACTTCTGACATTCTGTGAGATTACCAGGGATACGGATGGACTTCAGCAATTGTGTCTTCCATCAAAACTGCCATGGGAGCATGGAGAAGACCTTCGCCTACAGAGCTGCAACCTAAGTCTTCCTTAGAAGGCCTCTCTGTGTGCTCCATGACAGCTGCCATCAAGCTAAGGACAATTAACTATGAGCAAAGCTAGAGCTCCCGTTTCCTCCACCCAGGGTCTGATTGCTGTCCTCTGCCAGCTGGGCCCCTGACTTTGCCCCCAATGCTTCTTGATTCAGAGGAACCTGGGTGTCCAGAAGTTTTTGGAGCACCTATTCCCATTTTCGTCACTGGCCTGTGGACCCCCAAACTTTTCATTCCTACTCCTCTGTGCATCACCCTATAGGTGACTGGATTCCTGGGAGTCAGGGAACCCCAACATTGGCTTACCACATCTTAGACTGCATTTTCCCCACCCCCCGAGAAGTGTCCTGGCACTTCCCTAAAGCGTGGTACCTGACAGCCCCAGTGCAGGGATAACACAGTCAAGGACTGTGTGTTCCAAACCCCAGCGGTGGAGTGGTACATGGACCCACAACTTTTGCTACAACATGAATTGTACCCAGCTGACCCAGTATATCCCAGCTGGTGTCCCATTCAGACCCACACCAGAGCTCCAGACTAAACAAGGACTGTGAGTAACCCCTGACACTAGTTCAAAAGACCCAGGATCTACTCTCCCCTCTCCCTCTCCCTCCTTTCTCTCTCCTTCTCCTTCTCCTTCTCCTTCTCCTTCTCCTTCTCCTTCTCCTTCTCCTTCTCCCTCTCCCTCTCCCTCTCCCTCTCCCTCTCCCTCTCCCTCTCCTTCTCCCTTTCCTTCTCTGTCTCTTACTCTCTTCTCTCCCTGACCATTCTCTCCCTCTCTCCCCTTTCCCCTAATCCATTGCTCTCACTCCTTTACTCCTTGGCTCTCCACGCTTGGCTCCCTGACCCCTTTGACTTTTAACAGCACTCTCCAGATCTCGACTTCCAAACTCTTGTGGCCCGCCCTAACCAATTGCTCTCTGCTTTCCAGGCCTAGAAACAGGCGTATGCTCACTCTCTTGCACCACCCCACCCAAGCTCCCACACAGCTGCTGCTAAAGGTGTAACCCTACTCCCTCCAGCCTTGCAGATATGGTGCCTTCAAGTCCCCAAACTTCTTCTCTTTCTGTTCTACTTTTAAGGCATATGCCTTCTAGCAATACCAGCCAGGAAAAAAGAAACAGGGGAAAAGGAACCTGCCTGCCAGAGAAGACAGCATGGCATTGCAGAGCAGCCCCACCCCTCCACCTAGACTAAAAAAGCCTGCCACGAAAGGACAATAGATAAGATTTTGCTACTGAGAAAAGCTTAACCCCCAAATTTTCAAGTTTCTTTATTTAAATGTTTATTTTTCTCCCTAGAATTCATGCCTACTAACTTAAAATTGTCCTAAAAAAATTTAAATTTGTTTAAAATTCCTTTTAATGTTCAAAAATCATATTTAATCTACATCCACAGGTCAAAACAACTATGCTGAGAACCATAATTTAATCCTTAATTACCAACCAGTTTCCTTTTACAGACATGCTGTTACTGCCTATCCCAGATACATAATTTACATGGCATTTTCTTCCTCAGCCATCCAAAGCAGATAAATCTTCAACTCTTCCCTTTGCTTTCCTTAATACAACGCAGGCAGCTCCAGATGTGAAGGATGCCGTCCAGGATTATCTTCCTCAAACACCCTTGATTTTCCTAGGACCAGAACAACAGACCTTGTGCTCCCAAGCAAACTCTAACAGGCTTATTACCATATACACTACCCACCCTGTACAACCATCCTCCTGCTTGCGTTCTCATCCTTTGTTGTGATTACTCTACAGTTTTATTTCTACAAAAGGGAAAAAAGACAGCAAAACTGCTACAGGGCAGATGGAGACCCAGATGGAGACTGACCCTCCATCTCCTCGAACCTTCCTGGGGCAATGAAGCCGCCTCTTTCCAGACACATCATCTGACTAAAGACTTCTGAGACAAACAGATGCTGAGACCCAGAGATGACAGCTGAGACCCACAGATGACACACTTGTGACCTTCCAGCAACAGATGAACTATCTTGCCACAGTTTAATAGTTACCAAACTTGGGAAAACTTATGTCATGCCTGTGTGTGTAAGACAGATGTTAATAGCCTCACAAACTATACAACTCACTGAACAATTAATTAGTTCAATAACCCCTTGTCTTCCTAGCCTCCACCACTCGTAACCCCTCTGGCTTATGTTGTGTTTTATCTTAATACTTACACCCCATACCACCCACAATTTTCACTACAAATAACATAAGAGACAGTCACTCCAATGACACCTCTCCTTTACAAAAAAAGGGAGAAACTGTGGGATAGTGGACCATGACAGTAATCTTGGCATTATTGAGTGGATTCAGAGTCCCTTGCACCCGGGCATCCACCTGAGACAGTAGGCAGCTCCCTGTGCCCTTCTGAATGCTTGGCCTGGAACAGGTTCCACACTTCCCACATAAAGAAAGGTGACCTATGGTCACATAGCAAAAACAGAGTTCTCCATGCTAATGAGATATCAAGGGGCCCTGAAGGTTTAGCCAATAAGTTTCCTTTCCCAGACATTCCTCCCTATAAAAGGTATTTAATCTCTAGTCCACCCTGAGGAGTTGGTATTCATCCATTTACTACTATAAACAGTCAATAAATGGTATGGGTAAACATGGACTTCTATTGAAACTGCCATGGGGAGCATGGAGAAAACCTTCACCTATAGAGCCAAGTCTCACATAGAAGATCTCTCTGCACTTCCAGACAACTACCACCAAGCTAAGCACAATTGAAATGAGCTAAGCCAGAGTTCCCAATTCTATTGGCCCCTGGCTAGTTGTTGTTCTCTGTCTGTGAGCCCCCAATTGTCACAGCCCCATCTCAGGCACTTAGATACTTGATCCTTCATTCCCAATCCCAATGTGCCACTGCCATTGGATTCTTAGGTTTCATGGAATCCCAGCTTCAGTCTCCACATCTCAGATTTTGTTTTCCACCCCCGGGCAGTTTTTTAGTGCTTCCCTAAAGCCCAGCACTCAGCAGCAGCAGTGCAGGATAGACACAGTCTACAAGCTTCCCATGATTTGCCACCCCAGTGGTGTATCCCACACTGCAGCAGTGGGGCTGGAGTGAAGACTCACACACCATAATCAAGTAGGCTTCATCTCAAGGGTGCAGGGATGGTTTGATAAATGAAAGTCCATCAATGAAATCCACCCACTATATAAACAAACTCAAAAATTACATTATCATCTCATTAGACACTGAAAAGGCCTTTTACAAGAATCCAACACCACTTCATGGTAAAAGTCATACAGAGATCAGGATATCAATACATGTATCTAACATAATAAAAGAAATACACTAGAAACCAATAACCAACATTAAGTTAAATGGAGAGAAACTTGAAGCAATGCAATAAAATCAGGAACATGCCAAGGCTGCTCACTCGTCCCCTGTCTATTCAATATAGTAATTGAAGTCCTAGCTAGAGCAATAAGAGAGCAAAAGGAGATCAGGGGGATATAAATTGGAAAAGATGAAGTCAAGGTATCAGTATTTTCAGATGATATGATAGTGTGCATAAATGACTCTCAAAATTCAACCACAGGAGTACTACAGTTGATAAACAACTTCAGAAATGTGGCTGGATATAAAATTCACTCAACAAAATCAGTAGCACTTCTTTATACAAATGATAAACTGGCTGAGAAAGAGATTAGGGAAAGAATATCTTTAACAAGAACCCCAAATAACACAAAATAACTTGGGGTAACTCTAACTGACAAAGTGAAAGATTTTGTTTTATGACAAGAACATCAAGATCCTAAAGAACTAAATCAAAGAGGACCTCAGAAGATGAAAATATCTCCCATGCTCCTAGAAAGGTAGGATTAACATACTGAAAATGCCCATCTTATTAAAAGCAGTCTACAGATTCAATGCAATTCTCATCAAAATTACACCAGTTTTTTTTTTACAGATACTGAAAAAGCAATTCTCAACTTGATATGGAAAAATGAAAAAAAACATGATATTCAAAACAATTTTGAACAATAAAAGAACTTCTGGTGGAATCACCATCTCTGACCTCAAGCTGTAGTACACAGCAGTAGTTACACAAACCACATGGTGTTGATACAGAGACAGAAAGGTTAGTCAATGGAATAGAATCAAAGACCCAGAAATAAGCTCACACACCTGTAGTCACTTGAGTTTTGATAAAGAAACAAGACCATACATTGGAAAAAGGAAAGTATCTTCAACAAATGGTGCTGGTCTAACTGGCAGTCTGCACATAGAAAAAGGCAAATTGATCCGTATTTATCACCCTGCACAAGGATCAAGGACATCAACACAGAACCAGATATACAATATCTAAAAAAAGAGAAAGTGGGAAATAGACTTGAATACATTGGCACAAGAGAAAATTTCCTGAACAGAAAAACCAATGGCTCAGGCCAAGGAAGGGAGGGTCGTGGATTTGAGTGGGGAGGGAGAAAGGAAAGGAAAGCTAGGCAGGACTATGTATGCAGAGAGACAGGAGAGTGGCACAGAGGCCAGGAAAATGAAATGAAATATGTAACAGTGTGAATATGGAAACTAAAGGAGCCACCTCCAGTAGAGGGATGGGAACAACAACCTACCTAGAAAACTTTTGGCACCAAATTGCTACTGTCTAAAATGAATTCAGGGACAAAAATGGAACAGAGACTGAAGGAATTGCCAACCAGTCACTGACCCAACTGGGTATCCTTCCCAACGATGAGCACCAATTCCTGACACTATTACTGATGCTATGTTGTGATTACAGACAGGAGCCCAGCATGGTTGTCCTCTGAGTAGCCCTACCAGCCAAAGCAAAGGATGGAGGTGGAGGACCCCTATGGAAAAGTTAGGGGAAGGATTGAAGGAACTGAAGGGGATGGCAACCCCACAGGAATATCAACAGGGTTAACTATCCTAGACCTGTGGGAGCTCCCAGTGACTGAGCCACCAACCAAGGAGCATACAAGGGCTGGTTTGAGGCCCCTGGCACATATTAGCAGAGGGCTATCTTGTCTGGCCTTAGTAAGAGAGGATGCACCTAATATTGTAGACACTTGATGCTCCAGAATGGAGGGATATCCAGGGGGAACCTTCTCAGAGGTTAAGGGGAGGCAGGATGGTGGAAAAAACCTGCATGGAGGGGACCAGGACTGGGAGCAAGATTTGGGATATAAATATATAAAATAATTAATAAAAGTAGGGGAGGCTGTTAATGGACCTTACCCATCCTTCAGGATTTATGTTTTTAGTGTTGATGTAGGTTAGAGAGAGAGAGACTTCTTTAGTGGTGTGGTCACTTGTACAGTCTACAAGCTCCTGTGAAGTAATTCTTACCCCAGTTCTACAATCAACAATAATTAAATCGATCTCTCTCTGTCTCCCTGTCTCTCTGTCTCTGTCTCTCTGTCTCTGTCTCTCTCCCTCTCTCACACACATACAAACAGAAAATAAAGGTAAAACAGGTGTTAGTTGGGAGAAGGAAGGGATCAATAAGAGTGGGAGGGGCTTATAGTATAACAGAGGAATAAATATTCTAAAGTTCCATAGTGTTTGTATACAGAATTATATAAATATTAAAATCCACCATTATGTATAACTAATATAGGTTAATAAAATAAATTTTAAAAAATGATAGTGCTGATGTTCTCTAGACCTAGTCAAACTCAGGGCCTTAAAAGGAAGTTTTAAGACAAAAGTGACTGAATAAACAAGACCTTAAAAAGAAGAGATTTCTCTTCCTCTAGAGGCATTGCAGGTGTGGCTGTTCTGTCACACATGTGGATCAGTAGGGGGCAGAGAGAAGTGATACTATGTCTATGCTGAGTATTTTGACCTCTGAACATCTGAATGATCACTAATACTCCCTGAAAAAAAATCTAGCCTGAGATGATCACCAGTCCAGTGCCCAGGGAATCAGGAAACTAACCTGTAAGACCATCAGTCTGGGTCCACAAAGGCCAGAACATGCTCCCAGGGTGGGGAGTGTGACAGAGAGATGAAGATCCCCACACAACCTGTGACCCAGGGTTGAGCCTGAGACAGACACACCCCTGCATAGTAGCAGACCTTTTATCAGACCAAGGACTCATTGCAATGAACATTTGCAAGCAAAGAAGTCTGGACAAGAAGGTATATTGTGGGATGCAATGTGAAAGAATAGAGTTTCCACAATGATATTCTCGGGATGGAGGATGCAAGCATGGAGAATGGGTACAAGGAGAGAAAGACGAGAATTGGGATACATGATGTGAAATTCACAAAGATGAATAAAAAGTTTAAAAAAAAAAACAAGAAATCTTTCTGGTCAGGTAACTGGCTTCAAGTAATTCCTCACTAGGGCAGTTTTAACAGTTTTTAAAAGTGGTAGGTCCATCCCAACATGATGTCATGATAGCTTATCTCTATGTCCTAAGAATGAGCAAGAGTGAAGATCCTGACAAGGCAGAGAAAGACTAACATTAAGGAATAATGAAGACAATGCTGTCACTCTTTCACCCAGTGTCATAGAGCTCTGTTCTCCGTGTATGACAGCTGTCATTGGAGCAGCTATGACTCTTGTAAGAGAATTGATGGTTGATGTTCCTTCATGGATAGAAGATACAGGATTCTTACCTGAGATTCTGCCTCCCGACTCCCCTTTCCACACACCTATTACAGTTGCATGTAATTCTGCACCAGGAGCATGTAACATTTGCTGTTTGGCAGTTTATTTTCAATTTATCAATTCCCTCTGAGAGGTAGTAATAAACTCAGGAGGTAAACATGGTCACATGTCTAGGAAATTGAACCATGGAAGATTCTAAAATGTACCTTTCTAGCTTTTATAAAAGGAATAAACAACTGTTGGAGAAGGCTATCTGAGCAGCCAATCCACACAGAGAGGACATTCTCAGACTGAAGAGTTGTCATCCATGTTGGAGTGAGCTTTTGGTGGTGTGGTTGCTTTTGACTCTTCACTGCTCCTGTATGTAACCCTTCATCCATAATTCTTAGTAATCCCAGTAAAAATGCTTGCTTGCCATGGCTACCTTGGCTTGCTTGCTTATACAACACAGGACCACACACCTAGGGATGGCACTGCCCATAGTGGGTGAAGTCCTCCAACATATACATTTGATGAAGAAAATGCCCTGCAGCCTTGCCTACAGCCAATATGATGGAGGCATCATCTCAATGAGGTTCCCTCTTCCCAGATGACTCCTGATTGTATCAAGTTGTCCAAAACTAACCAGTGCATTCACCAAAAGAAAAGAACTCTCTTGTGTTGGTTAACTTTACCATGGTATAGCTGCTTTGAGTCTTTCCTACTCTTTTGTGCAACCCTTTAGCAACTGTCCTGTTGGTAACCCCAATAAAATCTCATTGGTTCATGAAGCAGAACTTAGGTGCAATTGTTAGTTTGTTCTGACATGTGTATAGTATAGTACAGTACAGTACTAAGTAGATATAGCACTGAGTACATATAATACTGCATAGATACAGTAGTAGTGAGTAAAGATAGTACTGAATAGATATAGTACTGAGTAGGTATAGTAGTGAGTAGAAACAGAACTGAGTAGATACAGTACTAAATAGGTACAGAACTTAGTAGACACAGCACTGAAGTTAACACAGTACTAAGTAGATAAAATAATTGTAGGAAAAGTAGGTTCAAGACTCACAAAACATGTTCAGAGCCAAAAGGAGATTTATTTTTCCCCATAAAGACAAAGGGCAGAAAAATATGCAAAAAGACAGCAGAAAATAGAGAACTGGATGGGAACAAGGGAGAGGGGAGAAAAGATGTAAGGGGGAGGAGAAAGAGGTATTTGCCCCCCAAGTGAGGGCAAAAGACTGACTCTAGATAGAGAAGAGATAAATGAGGCTCCTATAGTAGGACAAGGTGCATACTTTTACTTGAGTATGTTAATTAAGTGAGCCAATGTGTGATTTTGATTGCTGGACTTTAATACATTAATGGTTGGACCTTGGTAGTCAGGCTTTGAAGGAGGAAATGGCCAAATAAGGGCACAGATTTGGGGGAATAGCTTTAGAAATGAAATCTAAAGGCTTTTAGCAAGGAGAGGGAATGGGGAAGATGGAAAACGCCTGTAAGAACCATGATCAAGTGAGCCAGTGCCCCTTCAGTACTGAAGTGGACACATTCTTCATTAGATACAGTACTAAAATAGACAGAGTACTAGTAGATACACTACTGAATAGATATAGTTCTAAAGTGAATACACATAGAGACTAAACGCCATACTTTCAAGACCTCCAGAGTCTTAAAACTGCTACTGGAGGGATGCAGCTATGGGCATCATGCACACCTCTTGAACTTTAGATTTCCTGGGCTCTATAGCAGGGAATGCCAGATAGACAGCTCCAGAATTGATCCCCAGCCTGGCCTGGAGTTCAGAGCTGTCTAAATCTAGGTTTATATTCAGGTGATGAGATCTGTCCAAGGCCCCTGCTGTGAGATAATCTATGGAAGCTGAAAGAGATAGATATCCATTTATGATTTCCCAGCTGGAACCTAGTTTCCTGTTGCACACAACCCTTGCCTTGTTTTTTTTTTTTTAATTAATTAATTAATTAATTAATTTTTGATACTTTATTTACATTTCCAATGTTTCCCCTTTTCTGGGTCTCCTCTTGGAAACCCCCTATCCCCTCCCACTCCCCGCCTCTGTGAGGGAATTCCTCCTCCCACCTACCCACCCACCCATCCCCATATTCCCACCTTGATATTCCCCTTTACTGAGGCCTCTAGCACCCTCAGGCCCAAGGGCCTCTCCTTTCTCCCTGATGGCCATCGAGGTCATCCTCTGCCACATATGTAGTCTGAACCATGGGTCAATAGATGTGTATTCTTTGGTTGGTGGTCCAAACTCCAGGACGAC
>CM052701.1:137828601-137848169 GCA_028551405.1 Uromys caudimaculatus
AAAAAAAAAAAAAAAAAGCACCCTGTGGTGAACAGAGGGGTTAAGATGAGCAGGAACAAACAAGACTGACCAAGCCCAAAGCTCAGGTAAAGCATGCTCAACTTCATAGAAAAGAGACAAAAATAAGAGGCTCTGCATTCCTGAGTACAGAAAGGCAAGAGACTTGAGAAATGGCATAGCATTTCAGAGTGCCTACTGCTCTTGCAGGGCACCTGAGTTCAGTTCACAGCATTCATGTTGGGCACCTCACAGCCACCTATGTCTGATGCCTTCTTCTGGAATCTGTGGGCATATACATATGTACTCACACACATACAAAAAATATCTCTGTTTGAAAGAAAGAAAAACTGGCAATGGTGGTGCAGACCTTTAATTCTAGCACTCCAGAGACAGAGGGAGGAGATTCTCTGTGAGCTCAAGGACAGGATGGTCTATATAGTAAGTTGCAAGACAGACAACTTCACAGAGAGAGCCTGAAAAAAATAAATAAAAGATAGAGAAAACAGAGAAGGTTTCACAATGTCACATGTTGAAAGCATGAAAATCACAGTACCGAGGGTAGGATTTCTGGGGAAAATAAGACTATTCTGTCATTGAAAGGATAATTATTGTCATCCCTTAGCATGGCTTTTGGTTAATAAGTTCTCCTGAAAGATTGTCTTCTGGCTAGATGTTTGACGGGTCTAACTAAACTAAATCTTGAACAGAAATACAATGGTATTTGATGGTTTAACCTTGCAGGTCAGAATGTCATGTCTCCATTCAATACCTAAGATTGACTGATTGATGGATTGATTGATTGATTTGTCAGGAGGAAGTAGTTTTTTAAATGGGCCTATGCAAAGCCTTTATGCCCATCTTGAATGGTCTGCAAGACTACAGTAACATTCCGTAATCAATATGTGAAACTATAAAATCACTTAAGAAATGAGATGAGACTGGGGAATAGACAAAATACCATTTCCACTATGAAAAACCTCCACCTCCCAATACAAGACATTCGCCAGAATCTTCAAAGCAAAGTGTTTGCTTGTGAGGCTGTAGACCAGTACTTCCAGCCTGCAGAAAGGACAAAACAAAATGCATTCTGTGTCTGACCAGTGTTGAGAAAAAATGTGTACATTTTGTGGGGCCCTGACCCTAAACCTGCCCAACAATCAGAAGGATAGAGCTAACTCCAGCAAGTTCTCCTCCACATGGCATTTAAAAAACATATTATTATAAATTTCATCGCTAGAGCACTAGTGCCCAGTTTCAAGTTGTCCTGTAAAAACACATGAAATTTGATTTTGTGCAGGTCACACATTAGTTTCTTTCTTTCTTTCTTCTTCTTCTTTTTTTTTTTTTTTTTTTTTTTTACCTCTACTCACCTTTCTCCATGCCTCAAACTTCCAGGCTTCTTTACTCCATAAATAACTCTAAACCCTACTGATTCCACCAAGATTTCCATGAAAATGTTGAATTTCTATGCAAAGTGCTGTCTGCTGCAGAGGCATCTGAGCAGCTAATAGCACTTCCTGGTCTTCCAGTGGACCTGAGTTTGGTTCCAAGAACCCATTTCAGGCAGCTCACAATTGCTTGTAACTCCAGCTCATAGCATCAAATATCCTCTTCTGGCATCTTCATACTCATGTGTGCATATATGCCTGAAGTAACACACACACACACACACACACACACACACACACACACACACACACACACGCAAATACACATGAATAATATTTCAATAATAAGTGTATGTTAAAAAGAATTTAAAGGAAGGAAAAGTTTGAAAATCAAGCAGATCCAAAATGTATTTAGAGAAGAAAATTTATTAGAATTTAATGGAAAAACACCCCAGGGCAGTCAAGCTGAAAATCTCACAGTTGCCTAGAGGAAATGGAGGAAAGAAACAGAGAAGCTGTGCTGTTTATGTTAAGTTATGGAGGTCAGCCATGGTCTCTGCTAGAGAAAGAATAAGGAACTACAAAGCACATTAGCGGTGCAGTAGTTCTCCAAGCATCACTCTAAGGACTAAGAATTGGTATGTCTAACTGTCTCTGGAAGTCCAGGCACCCAGCTCATGTGTGATAGGTTGAATGAAAGCAGGATAGGGGTAAAACAACGGGAAGTATGGGTTACAGAATGATATATGGGAGCTAGAAAACTTGTTTGAAGGATGAACTGGTCCCCTTGCATACATGGGGCCAGGGGTTAGGTTCCCAACATTGAAAAAGGATGAGACAGATAAAGTCGAACAGGAGTGAGGACCAGCCTAGCCATGCTGGATAGTCCCTTGGAACTAGTGACTCACTAGGGGTAGTGGATGTGATCTCTACTAAAGAAGAGCAAGTGTACTCTACCATGGTTGGGGCTTCGTTTTTATTCAGAGCCTTCCAGAGCCTGTCTCTGCAGGATGCCTGGAGTGACCACAAGAGGCAAATCCGTCTGGATGCCCATCAGGACTACTAGATGCTCCAGGCACAGAGGATGCCAGATGGCCTATCCCTGCTCTTCAAGAGGCCCTTTGTCACCTGCGACCCCAAGGATTAACAAATTGAATTAGGCCACCCATTCCAGGATCACAATTTTCCGGAACTTTTCCTCATCTTGCAGGATTAGGACAAGGCACCTCCCTTCCTGGGAAACCTGAGGATGCCTCTCATACACATGGAGAAAGAGAAACTAGGCAGATGGAAACTGTTTTGAGAGGCCCTAGCTCTGTCTTCAGCAAGAAGTGTTAGTCTTCCCAAGACTAATGCAGGTTTTCAAAGTCAAATGTACAAAGATTTCATTCTTACCTCTGCATGTTTCCCTTGCCTGCCTGGACACTTTCAGGGTCCACATCAGGTCCCCAAAGTGTTACCATTCGGTCTAAACTCCACCCCACAGTTACCTGGCAACAGCCTGGTATGCTCCTCTCCACGGTTGCCTGGCAACAGCCAGGGGGGCCTGGCCCACTATAAAAGGGGCTGCTTGCCCCTCCTCTCTCTCTTATCTCTTTCTCTTGCCTCTCCCCATTCCCTTCCCCCCTCTCTCCACGTGGTCATGGCCGGCCTCCACCTCTCTACTTCTCTACTCTCTTCCTCTCTTTGCCTTTCTCTGCCTCTACTACCCTCTTAACTCCCTCCCCATGCCCTAAATAAACTATTTCTATACTATACTTTTGAGTGTGTCTGGTCCCTCAGTGAGAAGGGATGCCTGGGCTTAGGCCTGCTGAGGCACACCCTTCCCCCACATCTACCTCCCCGTAGCCCCATATAACATATATCTCTCTATATATTTTTATAAACACATCATTGGTTCCATGACTCAGATTAGAAACTCTACAGGTTTGCATCCCAACTCAGCTACCATGAGAGATCCATACTTGCTAGCTCAAAAGAACTGGTAAGGCCCCATCCCCCACTGATCAGAGTAACTGTCCACATGGACTCAGGGAAGAGTTCTTGAGCTCAGAGCTACTCCTTTGCCTCCCTGAGTAAATGACCATCCTCATGGTCCCCAGGGAGAGCTCTTAAGTTCAGAGCTACCCTGTTTTGTCCTTGAGGACAAGAAACAGTCTTTTTTTTTTTTTTTTTCTTACAATAATTTATTGCAATAAAACAGACACTGCAGGTCCCCTTAAATTGTCTTTTCATAATGAATAAATTTTTTTGATACTTTATTTACATTTCCAATGTTTCCCCTTTTCTGGGTCTCCTCTTTGGAAACCCCCTATCCCCTCCCCATCTCCGCCTCTATGAGGGAATTCCACCTCCCACCCACCCGCCCACCCATCCCCATACTCCCGCCTTGACATTCCCCTTTACTGGGGCCTCTAACAGTCTTTCACTGATCCTTGTTCTAGGACTTATTCCCTTGGGTGGGACATTCCTCTTTCCTTTTGCTTTCTTGCCACCACTGTGAATTCCAGGCCGGGCATGGACAACTGCTCTCAGGAGCTCCACCTCTGAGCTTAACCCCCACCCCACATGTGTCTCGCCCAGGGGTCATCTTCGCTGCCTTTGTCCCTATTTAATGGGATGTCTTGGTCTAAAACAATCTCTCTGTCCATCTCGCTAAACTGGCACTTTCTCACTGAGGACCCTTAGTACAGAATTCCCTCTCCCCATTTCATTTGCACTTGCTGAAATCACTGGTTCAGCTAGTTAGCCAGAGAAGCAAGTCTGCTTAGTGCTCCCTTGCTGGGACACTCCACTTGCTGCCCTTCTCCCCTCTACTCCTTGGCTCTGCTTGGCTCTCAGGGGGAAAGATGGGTCTGGCTCTGCCCCTTGCGTCCTGCCAGAGGTCTCCTCCCTTAGACTTTCTTTCCCATTCGCATTTGACTACCTGTGGCCCTGCCAAAGCTCACAGTAGCAGGAAACGCAGCTTTGTTCCTGTTCATTCCCTATCTGCCCCTAAAACAACTTTTGCCTTCCTTAGCAGCCACTTCTACACATGCGAGCCCCTTCTGTCTCCATTCCCTGCCAGGGACTCTGCTGCCACCCCTGTCCCTCCTGCTCAGCCAGTCCCTGATCCCTTATCAAGTTTCCACCTTCCAGCACACACAAGAGACTTTCTCCCTCTCTCCCTCTCTTTCCATGCCACTGCTGCCTGCTTCCTTATTCTGGTCCTAGCCATATGTCTCTTTGCTACTGCTATTAAATTCTAGTCAGTTATAACCAATGTATACAGTTCTCAATCCTGTCAGAAGTTTGTTAATTATTAAGTTTATAACAGAC
This sequence comes from Uromys caudimaculatus, assembly GCA_028551405.1. NCBI lineage: Eukaryota > Metazoa > Chordata > Mammalia > Rodentia > Muridae > Uromys > Uromys caudimaculatus. The sequence goes on from CM052701.1 coordinate 137,833,308, forward strand.
AGAATTTCCAAAGTCTTAACAGTTGGCTCAAGATGGTCGATGGTCTCAGAAGATGTGGACACAGCTGCAGGATACTGCCTAGATTGTGATATGACAATCACTGAAAATGCAGTGGACAAAACCGGATAAGGGGCTTGGCTACTAAACCAAGGTAAGCTTACTTCCCATGTCACGTGCATCCAGAGAAAAAGCCCTGCGTCTTCTGTGCTTGAAAGCCAGACTGACTCTGCCCGAGTTGCCACAGAGACCAGGGAACTGTTGACTAGTGGACTCTGTCATTTCTTAAATAATACAATTGCTAGATTATTGTTTATTTCTCAGACTTCTGACAACATTGACAGCTAAGCTTTCACAGAAGTAATCTGTTATCTCCTTACCTAAACTCGGTTTCCATTAATTAAATGCCTCATATTTCCTCCTCTTGCTACACCACTGTCCTAATGTTATCTAAGTTCCTATAATTTGCCTAACTCTAATAAAACATTCCACTATACAATCCAACTTTTTCAACTTTTTAATCTTGTCCCTTCTGCTCCACAAAAGGCTCATCCTAAAGACTGTTCATATTGTTAGCTCATGTTGTTATCTCTTTTATAAACTTATAAGCTACAGAAAATCCACTCAGATCTGCCTCTCATGGACCAATAGACTCCATCCAGATAAGTACATCTGCCTAGAGTTCCCACTTACTACCTATTCCAAAGGGTGGGATTCCTCTGGGTTTAAAATGTACATCTTAAAAAAAATTTTCTTTCTCCCAAATGTACTTAACCTATTTTACTACCTATAATAATGTGTTTCAATATCTTGTCACATCCAGGAGTTTACTACACCCAGAACAGCTCCTCTTAGACACAGATGCTTCTACTGGACCTGTTCCTTCTGACCTACCCTGAGATTGATCCACAGACCCTGGACAGCAAGAAAACAGCCAACTCTCCTACGACTGGACAAACATCCTCCACCCCCATTCTTCTAGGTTCCCTAGAGACACATCGTTCCCAATGCCAGCATGAAGCAGTCAGATATTACGATGACCCTATTCCTACATTGCCATTACTTCTTTCTAATGTTCCTTTTAATTAAACCAAAATGGGGGAATGTTAGCATTCTGTCTAAACTACACCCCACAGTTACCTGGCAACAGCCTGGTATGCTCCTTTCCACAGTTGCCTGGCAAAAGCCAGGTGGGCCTGACCCACTATAAAAGGGGCTGCTTGCCCCTCTCTCTCTCTTATCTCTTTCTCTTGCCTCTCTCTTACATCTCTTATCTCTTACCTTTCCCCTTTCCCTTCCCCCTTCTCTTCACATGGTCATGACTGGCCTCTGCCTCTCTACTTCTCTATTCCCTTCCTCTCTTTGCCTTTCTCTGCCTCTACTATCCTCTTAACTCCCTTCCCTATGCCCTAAATAAACTCTATTTCTTTACTATACCTTATATACTTATATACTATATCAGAGTGTGTCTGATCCCTCAGGGGGAAGAGATGCCTAGGCTTACTAAGGCACACCCTTCCTCCACACCTACCTCCCCATAGCCCCATATAACATATATCTCTCTATATATTTTTATAAACACATTACAAAGGCCAGGTCCATCTAACACAACCTTGGTTAAGGTGATTCAAACATGAGAATTGTCATCTTCTTAGTTAGGTTCTTAGACCAGTTATGTGGAAGGCAATGGTGACCTCTCTCCTGCCCACTGATACAATGGTGATCTCATGATGATCTCAGGAACTTGCACCTGAGCACTCACAGATGTAGATGTTGTGAGGCAGTGGTCTGTGGCAGGCAATCAGGCACCCGGTTGAGCACAGGCTGAAAACTCTGGGAGACCCAGTGGAATAAACAGCAAGGGACTGGAAAACGTTTTTGTCAATGCTCCTGGAAGACTCCTGAAAAAAACAGCTACAGCTTCCACAACCTCTGCAGAGAGGCTTGTCATGTGAGATTTGTCATGTAGGAGCAACACCAAGCCCTCCCACATGCAAATAAGGTGCCCCGAAGCCCTCAGATCAAGCCAATGGGAAGTATCTGTTGTCAAACCCCTGACCCCACCCTCAGGGTACCAAGATCCTGCTTCTCTCTCTCCATCAAAAGCCGGGAGAACCTCTATCTGATTTTATTCTTGGAACTAAAATGAGCCTAGAAAGAAAAATTCCCAACCCCACAGCCAGATATCTCCTTCTTAAAACCATTGTATGGGAAGGCATGACTTCTGAATCCAGGCTGGCTTACCAGGGTCTCCGGGAGGTGCATCACGATAGGTGGATTGTGGCTACTCAAGATATAGGGACAGCGTCACACCAGATTACATCTGGCGACCAACGTGGGGCTCGAACAGCTACACGACTGCACTGAACAGATACTGCAGAAAGGTGAGCCCCCAAATTGGAAGAGAATTGACCTGTCCTTTCCTGCTGTGCTTTCAGTCAGTGCCATCGTGTGACAAGCTGAAGGGGCAACTGAAGCCTTCTGGCCAGAGCCAGTGTCCCTGTACTACCTGGACATGATATATTGAAGGATCAGCAAGAGATTTCATTATGGCTAGCCCCTATCTGTCATGAACAGACATCCAGGCAGTGTAAGAGAGGGACTTGCACTGACTGGTAGGTATCATTCCTGGAACAGGTTTATTCTGGCATCGCTGCACAGGTCCCACATAAGCAGCTGAGAAAAGCCACCAAGAGGACCAGGCTGAGAGCATGATAAAGATTGATCAGCTCCCTTTATTCTAAGACTAAGAAGCAGAAGGAATTGGGATCATTATGGGGGAAGTTTTTGGGTCAGAATGTCATGACAAATGACAGGTAGGCAAAGTACCCAGATGCCAGCTTCATCCTTGGGGGACTTTTTCCTCCAGATCACCTGAGTTTGCAGGAGGAGGCCATGGATAATCAGAGCAACCTCAACACACATCTTGATCAATCAGTGCCAGGGCTTGGGAAGAAGGCTAATCATTTCCAGACTCTCTGACCCACAACATCAATTTTAAAATGAAAACATCTTAGGAAGTCCAGAACACTCTGGAACGTGTAGTGCTCAGCCCTCTGCAAGCAGCATTCTTGCATTTTGCACATAGTCCCACCTTAGACTTGAGAAATAAAGGCTCTGAACAGAGTTATTTCTATGGAATAAAAAGAGTTTTTAGAAACCCATGGACTGACACAGAAGGTAGTGTTCTCTAAGGGATTTTAATAAGACATTTAACATCTTGAACCATTGCTTGGTCCTTTGGTGCATTTATTTATTTATTTATTCATTCATTCATTTATTTATTTATAATTGGTTATTTTATTATTTACATTTCAAATATTGCCCACCTTCCCAGTTTCCCTGCTCCAAACATTCCATCCCTTATCCCTCCCTGCTGCCTCTATGAGGGTGCTCCTCCACCAACACACCCACACCCACCTCACTGCCATATCATCACCCTACATTGGGGCAACGAGCCTCCACAGGACCAAGGTCCTCCCCTTCCATTGATGTCAGATAAGGAAATTCTCTGCTACATATGCATCTAGAGCCATGGGTCCCTCCATGTGAATACTTTGGTTGGTTGTTTAGTCCCTGGGAGCTCTGGTGGCCCAGTTAGTTTATATTCTTGTTCTTCCTATGGTTTTGCAATTCCATTCTGCTCATTCAGTCCTTACCCTAATTCTTCCATTGTGGTCCCAGTGCTCAGTCCATTGTTTGGCTGTGATCATCCACATCTGTATTGATCAGGTACTGGCAGGGCCTCTCAGATGACAGCTATACCAGGCTCCTCTCAGCAAGTGCTTCTTGGCATCAGTAATAGTGTGGGGCTTTGGTATCTGCACTTGGGATGGATCCCTAGGTGGGGTGGTCTCTGTATGATCTTTCCTTCAGTCTCTACTCCACACTTTGTCCCTATATTTCCTTTAGACAAGAAACTTCTGGGTTAAAATTTTTGAGATGGGTGGTGGCCCTAACCCTCAACCATGGGTCTTTCCTATCCACTGAATATGATCTCTACAGATTCTATTTCCCCTTTGTTGGGTATTTCAGCTAATGTCATCTGCTTGGGTCCTGGATCGCTCTTGCTTCCCTGGCATCTGGGACTTTCTAGTGGCTACCCCAGTTCTACATCCCCCACTGCTACACACTTCCATTCAATTTCCTGACACCCTGTACTTCTCCCCTGTCTCCTTGCACACCTGTTCATACTCTCCTTTTTACCTCTCTCTCTCTCCCTCCCAGGTCTCTCCCTCCCTCTACCTCACATGATTATTTTGTTCCACCTTCTAAGTAGGACTGAAGCATTCACACTTTGGTCTTCCTTCTTTTGGGGCTTCATATAGTCTGAGTTGTATCGTAGATATCCCGAGTTTGGGGCTAAAAACCACATCTCAGTACATAAGATGTATGTTCTTTTCTGACTGGGTTACCTCACTCAGGATGATATTTTCTAGTTCCATCCATTTGCCTGTGAATTTCATGAAGTCATTGTTTTGAATAGCTGAGTAGTACTCCACTGTGTAAATGTACGATATATATATATATATCGTACAGGCAGCTCAACAGGTTACACAGTGTCCTTTCCTGGTGTCTGTTGTTCTAAATCTCTTTTCAGGTAGCTTGGCTAGTTTCAGCTTCTTCCAGGCAGAGTCTGGTCTCTTTGTAGAGTCTTCTTTGCAGCTTGACTTGTCTGAGTCCCACCATGCCCCTGCCAAGATGACAGTGGACTAATCCTCTGAAACTGTAAGCAACACCACAATTAAATTCTTTCTTTTGAGAGTTGTCTTTGTCAAGGTGTCTCTTCACAGCAATAAAACAATGACTAAGACATTCTCTGAGAGATTCTGAACTGAACAGAAAATGGAGTGATTGGCTCTTGGTGTTTGCCTCTGGAAAAGTCTGAGAATAGGATTGTGTGTCAGCAAGCCCTGAAACTTTTAAAGTGTGCCAAGACATTTTAAGTGTGCCATATTTTCTGTATGTATTCCTCTATTGAGAAATATCTGGGTTGTTTGCAGCTTCTGGCAATTATAAATAAGGCTGCTATGAACATAGTGGAGCATGTGTCCTTGTTATATGTTGGAGCATCTTTTGGGTATATGCCCAGGAATGGTATAGCTGGATCCTCAGTTAGAACTATTTTCAATTTTCTGAGGACTGATTCCCAGAGTGATTGTACCAGCAGCTTTCAATCCCACCAGCAATGAAGTAGTGTTCCTCTTTCTCCACATCCTCACCAGCATCTGCTGAGTTTTTGATCTTAGCCATTCTGACTGGTGTGAGGTGGAATCTCAGGATTGTTTTGATTTGCATTTCCCTAATGACTAAGGATGTTGAACATTTCTTTAGGTGCTTCTCAGCCATTCAAGATTCCTCAGTTGAGATTTCTTCATTTAGCTCTGTATCCCATTTTTTAAAAAGGGTTAGTTGGTTCTCTGGAGTCTAACTTCATCAGTTCTTTGTATATATTGAGTATTAGCCCTCTATCAGATATAGGTTTGGTAAAGATCTTTTCCAAATCTGTAGGTTGCTGTTTTATCCTATTGACAGTATCCTTTGCCTTCCAAAAGCTTTTCAATTTTATAAAATCACATTTGTCAATAGTTGATCTTAGAGCCTGAGCCATTGGTGTTCTGTTCAGGAACTTTCCCCCTGTGCCGATGTGCTCGTGGCTCTTTCCCACTTTCTCTTCTATTAAATTCAGTATATCTGTTTTTATGTGGAGGTCCTTGATCCACTCTGACTTGAGCTTTGTACAAGGAGATAAGAATGGACCGATTTGCATTTTCTATACGCTGAACACCACTTGAATCAGCACCATTTCTTGAATAGGCTGTCTTTTTTTCCACTGGATGGTTTTGGCTTCTTTGTCAAAGGTTAGATGACCATGGGTGTGTGGGTTTACTTTTGGGTCTTCAATTCTATTCCATTGATCTACCTGTCTCTATACAAAGACCCTGCTGTTTTTTTTCACTATTGCTCTGTAGTCCAGCTTGAGATCAGGGATGGTGATAACCCCAGAAGTTCTTTTATTGTTGAGAATAGTTTTCGCTATCCTGGGATTTTTTTGTTACTCCTGAAGAATTTAAGAATTGCTTTTTTATCTCTGTGAAGAACTGCGTTGGAATTTTGATGGGGATTGCATTGAATTTGTAGATTGGTTTTAGTAATATGGCCATTTTTAATAGGCTAATCCTGCGGATCCATGAGCATGGGAGATCTTTCCATCTTTCTTTCTTCAGAGACTTGCAGTTCTTGTCATACAGATCTTTCACTTGTTTGGTTAGAGTCACACCAAGATATTTTATATTATTTGTGACTATCATGAAGGGTATTGTTTCCCTAATTTCTTTCTAAGCCATTTATCCTTTGAGTAGAGGCAGGCTACTGATTTGTTTCAGTTAATTTTATATCCAGCCACTTTGCTCAAGTTGTTTATCAACTGTAGGGGTTCTCCTCTGGAATTTTTGAGGTCACTTCAGTATTCTATAATATCAGCCACAGATAGTGACATCTCGAATTCTTCCTTTCCAATTTGTATCACTTTGATATCCTTTTTGTTGTCTAATTGCTCTGGTATGAATTTGAGTACTAGCTTGAATAGATAAAGACTGAGTGGGAAACCTTTTCCTGTCCCTGATTTTAGTGGTATTGCTTCAAGTTTCTCTCCATTTTTAGTTTGATGTTGGCTATTTGTTTCCTCTATATTGTTATTATTGTGTTTAGGTATGGGCCTTGAATTCCTGATCTTTCCAAGACTTTTAACCTGACAGGGTGTTGCATTTTGTCAAATGCTTTTTCAGCATCTAGTGAGATGTTCATATGGAATTTTTCTTTGAGTTTGTTTATATAGTGGATTAGGTTGATGGAATTCCATATATTGAACCATCCCTGCATCCCTAGAGTGAAGCCTACTTGATTATGGCGAATGATCATTTTGTTGTGTTCTTGGATTCGATTTGCAAGAATTTTATTGAGTATTTTTGCATTGATATTAACAGAAATTGGTCCAAAGTTCACTTTCTTTGTTCAGTCTTTGGGTGGTGTATTTATCAGCGTAACTGTGGCTTTATAGGACAAATTAGGTAGTGTTTCTTCTGTTTCTATTGTGTGGAATAGTTTGAAGAGTATTGGTATTAGTTCTTCTTTGAAGGTCTGATAAAATTCTGCCTTAAAACCATCTGGTCCTGGTTTTGTTTTGTTGTTGTTGTTGTTGTTGTTGTTGTTGCTGCTGCTGCTGCTGCTGCTGCTGTTGTTTGAAGAATTTAATGACTCTTTCTATTTCTTTAGGTTTTATGGGACTGTTTAGATGGTTCATCTGATTCTGATTTAACTTTGACACCTGATATCTGTCTAGAAAATCACCCATTTCATCTAGATTTTCCAGTTTTGTTGAGTATAGGCTTTTATAGTAGGATCTGATGTTTTTTTTTTTTTTTTTATTTTCAGTGTCTGTTGTTATGCCTTCCTTTTCATTTCTGATTTTTTTAATTTGGATACTCTCTCTGTACCCTCTAGTTAGTGTGGCTAAGGGTTTATCTATCTTGTTGATTTTCTCAAAGAACCAGCTCCTAGTTGTGTTTCTTTTATTCTTTGTATTGTTATATTTGTTTCTAATTGGTTGATTTCAGCCATGAGTTTGATTATTTACTGCTGTCTACTCCTCTTGGGTGTATTTGCTTCTTTTTTTTCTAGAGCTTTCAGATATGCTGTTAAGCTATTTGTGTATGATCTCTCCAATTTCTTCACGGGAGCACTCATAACTATGGGTTTTGCTCTTAGCACTGCTTTTATTGTGTCCCATAAATTTGGGCATGTTATGTCTTCATTTTCATTGAACTCTAAAAAGTCTAGTGTCTCTCTGAACAAGTTATCATTGAGTAGAGACTTGTTCAGCTTCCATGTGTATGTAGACTTTCATTGTTTTTGATATTTTTGAAGACTAGACTTAGTCCATTGTGATCTGATGGGATGCATGATATTATTTCAATCTTTTTGTATTGATTGAGGATTTTTGTGACAGATTATGTGGTAAATTCTAGAGAAAGTACCATGAGGTGCTGAGAAGAAGGTATATTATTGTAGCTGTCCAGTGGCTATGGAGAACTGGTTCTACCTGAAAGGGGGACTAGAAATGAAAAGGACAGGGTGTGAGAAAAGAATGAGGCAAAGACAAAACTTCTGATCAAGGCTCAAAGTTTAATATTCAGCACTGCCATTATATAGGAAAAGCCCACAGACTCCAATCTTTGTTTCAGTTGGATTATGTTGCTTTTTTCCAACTGGATTATGTTGCAAAGCAAGCTCAGTGGGCAGTCCATTCTTTTCTGTTAGGATAAAATGTTCTGTGGATATCTGTCAAATGCATTTAAGTCTTACCTCCTTAGTTTCACTGTGTCTCTGTTTATTTTCTGTTTCCTTAATCTCTCCATTGGTGAGAGCAGGATGTTGTAGTTTCCCACTATTATTATGTGAGGTTCAATGTGTGCTTTGAGCTTTAGTAGCGTTTCTTTTACAAATGTGAGTGTCCTTGCATTTGGGACATAGATATTCAGAATTGAGAGTTCATCTTGGTGGATTTTTCCTTTGATGTATATGAAGTGTGCTTCCTCATCTTTTTTTATAATTTTTGGTTGAAAGTCAATTTTATTTGATATTAGAATGGCTACTCCAACTTGTTTCTTGGGACTATTTGCTGAGAATTTTTTTTTTCTAGGCTTTTACTGTGAAGTAGGATCTGTCTTTGTCATTGAGGTGTGTTTCCAGTATGCAGCAACATGTTGGGTCCTGTTTACATGACCAGTCTATTAGTCTATGTCTTTTTATTGGGGGATTGAGTCCATTGATATTAAGAAATATTAAGTAAAAGTGATTGCTGCTTCCCATTATTTTTGTTGTTAGAGGTGGAATTATGTTTGTATAGCTATCTTCTTTTGGGTTTGTTAAAAGATTATTTTCTTGCTTTTTCTAGGGTGAAGTTTCCCTCCTTGTGTTGGTGTTTTCCATCTATTATCCTTTGTAGGGCTGGATTTGTGGAAAGATATTGTGTAAATTTGGTTTTGTCATGGAATATCTTGTTTCTCAATCTATGGTAATTGGAGTTTTGCTGGGTATAGTAGCCTGGGCTGGCATTTGTGTCCTCTTAGAGTCTGTATAACATCTTCCCAGCATCTTCTAGTTCTCATAGTCTCTGGTGAGAAGTCTGGTGTAATTCTGATAGGTCTGCCTTTATACTTTTTACTTGACCCTTTTACCTCACTGCTTTTAATATTCTTTGTTTAGTGCATTTGGTGTTTTGATTATTATGTCACCAGACGAATTTCTTTTCTGGTCCAGAATATTTGGAGTTCTGTAGGCTTCTTGTAAGTTCATGGGCATCTCTTTCTTTAGGTTAGGGAACTTTTCTTCTATAATTTTGTTGAAGATATTCACTGGCCATTTAAGTTGGGAATCTTCACTCTCTTCTATACCTATCATCCTGAGATTTATTCTTCTTGTTGTGTCCTGGATTTCATGGATGTTTCAGGTTAGGAGCTTTTGGCATTTTGCATTTTCTTTGACTATTGCATCACTGTTTTCTATGGTATCTTCTGCACCTGAGATTCTCTCTTCTATCTCTTGTATTCTGTTGTTGATGCTTGTTTCTTTGACTCCTGATCTCTTTCCTAGGTCTTCTAACTCCAGGGTTGTCTCCCTCTGTGATTTCTTTATTGTTTCTATGTCTATTTTTAGATCCTGAATGGTTTTGTTCATTTCCTTCACCTGTTTGATTGTGTTTTCCTGTAATTCTTTAAGGGATTTTTGTGTTTCCTCTTGAAGGGCTTCAGCTGTTTACCTGTGTTCGCCTGTATTTCTTTAAGGCAGTTATTTATGTCCTTCTTAAAGTCCTCTATCATCATCATGAGAAGTGAACTCTGAATCTTTCTTTTCCAGTGTGATGGTATATCCAAGACTTGCAATGGTGGGAGAATTGGGTTCTGATGATGCCAAGCAACCTTGGTTTCTGTTGCTTATGTTCTTGTGCTTTCCTCCTGCTGTCTGCTTATCTCTAATGCTACCTGCCTTCCCTTTATCTGATTGGAACCTGTCCTTCCTGTGATCCTGGTTGTGTCAGAACTCCATAGACACCAGCGCCTCTGCGATCCTGTTATTCTGGGATCCAGTGATCCTGAGATCCTGGATGTGTCAGAGCTCCTGGGAGTCAAGCTGCCTCTGGAACTCTGAGATCCTGGTGTGACCAAAATCCTGCTCCTGGGATCCTGGGATCCTATGTGTCTTAGTCAGGGTTTCTATTCCTGCATAAACATCATGACTAAGATGCAAGTTGGGGAGGAAAGGGTTTATTTGGCTGTTCATCACAAAAGGAAGTCAGGACTGGAACTCAAGCAGGTCAAGGAGCAGGAGCTGATGCAGAGGCCATGGAGGGATGTAACTAAGGCTTGCTTGCTTCTTCTGGCTTGCTCAGATGACTTTCTTATAGAGCCCAAGACTACCAGTCCACAGATGGTACCACTCACAAGGGGCCCTCCCCCCTTGATCACTAATTGAGAAAATGCCTTACCTCTGGACCTCATGGAGGCATTTTCTCAACTGAAACTCCTTTCTCTGTGATAACTTCAGCTTGTGTCAAGTTGACACACAAAACTAGCCAGTACACTATGATCCTGGGAGTGTTAGAGTGCTTGGGAGTGGATCTTCCTCTGGGTGTTGTGGGACTGGCTAAGGAGTTAGCACCCAATGTCTGCTCAGGGCACCAGCCCAGATAGGAAGTAACCAGTGCCACTGGTTCGGCAGGGTTCCTGGGTCTCTGTATTCTGCTGATTGTAGTTACTCCTGGTGTTGGGACAGATGTTGTGTCCTCCTCACCTCTGATCCTATGATATCGGGCATGTTAGAATGCCTGGAAGTGGAGCTTCCTCTGGGTGTTGTGGGACTGGCTGCAGAGTTCATGCACAAGGTCTGTTCAGGGCACTGGCCCAGACCAGATGGAACCCATGGCACTGGTCAGGCAGGGTTCCTTGGTCCCTGGATCCCTCTGGTCCCAGTTACTCCCTGTTAGTTCCCCTTTCATGACCTGTGATTGTTTTACAACCTCTTGGAATGTGCTCTAAGTTGTAATGCCTGATCTCTATCTCAGAAGCAACTAACTCATGACACTTGACAACTTGTAGAGTTCTTATTGCAGTTTTGACATCAGAAAGGGCATAATAGCAGTCCTATTATAAAAGAACATAATAATTACTAATATAAGTTTAGAAATTCTTATAGTATCATCATTAAGTTCAGAAATCATATATTTGACTATACAGCATCACAAGACAATACATCTTCATTGTTCAGAAATCTCAAAAGGTAGACTAATTTCTAGTGATTGTTATATATATATATATATATATATATATATATATGCCTATTAATAGCAGGAATATTTTCTCAAATATAATCTCCTTGGCCTTGCCTAAAGGAGTGAATATGTCATATTTTTACAGGCTATGGTGGAACCATTTCAGAAAAATCACCTGCTAGTTTTTAACTTCTCCTAGATGACTTCTGGCACTCCAACAATATAGACTGAACCCTAAAAACCATGAGACAAAATAAAACCATTTTTCTTTAATTTGCTTTAGCCAATGTGTGATATCATAACAACAATAAAATAAACTAAGACTCTCCTCAATCCATTACCCAAAATACACAAAGTTTATTGCATAGGAATAGACATACAGAAAGAACATTAGCATAAAATGAATTATTTTAATATAAGTGTAATTAGTGAATTACCCTGGTGGCTATATTCCTTTATCTTCGCAAGTCCCCAGTAACCACACAGAGAAGCCAATATTTATTTCAATGCACCCCTCAATATCTGGGTAGTTGAATTATATACTTTAACATCTAATGCTAACCTAGCTACCTCCCATTTCCATCCCCATGATACTTAATATGCTGATATCATTATTGATATGATGATACTGTTGATGTGGCTCTTTGGTCTTTCAAATTTTTCCCATGCTGTCTTCTCATACCTTTTCCTCCTCATGGCTGATCTGAAAGCTCTCCTCTCTCTTGCTCCTTTCCATGGCTGGTGTAATCCCTGTCCTATGCTTTCTTTTGCCCAGACACTGGGTGATCAGATCTTATTGACTAAGCAGAGAATAAATGGTAAGAATTTGTACACAAACTTGAGACAGGAGATTATTCATATAAGCATTACGATGCTGTGTAAAGATTGCAACATGATATAAGGGCAGAGAAATCAGAAATCAGCATTAGAATAGCATAAAGATAACCTTTACACAATGAACAAAAGTGGTATGTCTACACATAAGTATAGCCATGTTTCTTTTGAAAAAGGTACCAAAGCCAGGTGGTGATGGCCCAAACATTTAATCCCAGCACTCAGGATGCACAAGCAGGTAGATCTATGTGAGTTTGAGGCTAGGTTGGTCTATATAAAGAATTCCAGGATAGCTATGGCTACACAGAGAAACTTTCTCTCAAAAAAAAAAGGAGAGAAGCAGAAAGAAAGAAGACAGGTATGAGAGTTAGATTAGTATAAATGTAGCACATGACCAAAGTCAAATGGAGTTATAGCAAATGGTCTGAGGTACATGCTCCCCAAAACAGAAAGGGGAGAGTAATTGTGTAACATTGTTTCACAAGTGTACACTAGATGAAATATGTAACTGTAAATAAACACGAGGTCTGTGCTCTCACCTCAACTTTGAGGAAAGAATAAGCTTGTAGTTTCATCAAAGAACACAGATAAAGAGAAAATAACTCTAAAAAGCAACTATTTTGGTGAACGTATATGATAGAACTTAACACAGCCAGCAAGCATGTATGGCCAAGAAACCCTCTGAGATGGTTTGATTAAGAGTATCTCCAATAGTCTCATATCCTCAAATATTTGGGTCTCAGATAGAGGAACTCTTTAGAAAGAGTTAGGAGGTATGTTCATTTTAAAGGAGCTATGTCATTGGGGGTGGGCTATGAGGTTACAAAAGCCCACAAAATTCAAATATTTTCTCTTTCTCTGCCACCTACTAGTCTTCACTGCTGCCCCATCATAATACCTGCCTGCCTGCCTGCTGCTGTGCTCCCCACTATCATGGTCATAGACCTTCTGAAAGTGTGAACCCCCTTTAAAGCTTTCCTTTGTAAATATCTTGATCATGTTGTTTTTGCCATCACAATAGAAAAGTAACTAAGACAGCCTCTGTCTCTTATTCTGAGTGCAGGTGATAACTGTGTCTCTTCCCATTGGTGAGAGAAACAGCATGGAAAGTTAAGGCAATATGGGTCTTTCTTTATTGAACATTTGATAGAAAAATGTCTCTAATACAAAGAAGGGAGTTTATGTCTCACAATGAGATGAAAAAAATCCAGTAAAAAGGCAGAAACAAAAAAGATGTCATTGGGATCTGGCTCTGGCCTCCCCCATATTCCCTATACTGCAGTCTTCACTGAAGTGACGCAAGGCACACAGAACAGTGTAACCCAAGTCTACAGCAGAGAAATCAAAGTGCCCACCTTGGGGTGAAATGGGCAAAGGGACCTTTGCGCTTTCTACATTTTTTGGCAAACTTTATCCTATATAAAGTCTTTAGAACAACCAGCGTGTTCCCCCGTGGGACTCCATGTTACTCCATGTTTGATTTCACAATTGCATCGGAGCCAACACATCCATCTGCTTTTCAACATACTTCCTGCCATATAGAAATATCATATATCTTAGGTTTCCAGAAACCAAGCTTTTGGTTTTTGTTTTTTTTTTTTTTTTTTTTTTTTTTTTTGTTTGTTTTGTTTTCCATAAAATCTTCTCTTAGGGCCTTTCATAAAAACATCAGCACAATTGTGATTCGACTGCTTGGACATATGCATTAACACATAAACAGGAGAAATATGTTGCCAGGTAATAAAATCTTGTTGCTGATAAGTAAATTAACTGAGAAAAAAATTCTGAGGAAAAAAATTTTAATTTCCTTGAAAATAACAACTTTTGGGGGAATATCTGGTCTCTAAGACTGACACTGCAGGGTCTGATGGAAGTGAAAGTTTAGCCCAACATAAAATGTACCAGGCCTGTCACCCATGAAGACTTCAATATAAATCTAGTCCAATATGCCTATTTTATATTCTTCTGAGGAGATCCCATTATAGAGCTTCTTCGCTCAAACTTAATTATCTTAAAAATAAAATATTTAAACTCACCACTCAAGCAGTGTTTAAGCTACTCTCTACGAGCAAAGCTTTGTCAAAAGTAAGCATCAATGTTGGTGTCTTGATTCCAACAAATGTTCAGTTATTATTCATGCAGGCTCTGAATGTTGGGAGAATTGTGGGATGAGGACCTGGAACACTCTGAGTTGCTCTTCCAACTTTGTCTGTAAACTTTCCACTATTCCAAAAGCAAGGGGTGATTAGCAAGTAATTCGTGGCCATTGATTGCAGTAGATCAACTAATGAATTATAAGTGGATACATTGATTGGGTTGGGTTGGCCATGGAGTTGATTTGGGAAGCTTTGGGAAGCTTTTCCGTAGGTTTTTACACTGGATTTTAATCAGATTCTAATGACTGAGCCAAGCCTTCAGTTTGGGGACCATTTTACCTTCTTCTTTTATAGTACCTGTAACCTTAGCAACACATCACTTTCATTATGGGCAATAACTAACTACAGAGACTTAACTGACAGCATGAGCTATCTTTGAAGCACTGGCTGTCTTTTTTTTTTTTTTTTTAACTTTTTTTTTTCCTTTTTTATTTTTGATACTTTATGTACATTTCCAATGTTTCCCCTTTTCTGAGTCACCTCTTTGGATACCCCCTGTGCCCTCCCCAACCCGCCTCTAGGAGGGAATTCCACCACCCACCCCAA
>CM052701.1:137848669-137871710 GCA_028551405.1 Uromys caudimaculatus
GTGTTTGGGTTTGGAGAGCTGTCCCTCAGGGTCCGCTCTGAGGTGCAGAATGGAATCAGAAGGATCTTGTCCCCAGCTGTCCCTTGGTTCCTATTCCCTGAAGGCTCTGTAAAGGTCTCTCTTGATCCAGAAGTGGTGGTTTTGCCTGTGCTCAAAGGTGTGTCAGCACTTCTGGGATTCCCTGTTCTCGTGGAGCCTTGTGGCCCAGGCTGAGGTCCCCAGGCACAGGTGTAAACTGGAAAGTTCACAGATTTCCTGTCCCCGGGTTCTCAGGCCCTGGATCCCGGCAGATCCGGGTGGGTCTGGGTGAGAGGTGTTGTTCCCCTTAACCCCACTCACGGCCTTTCCAGGCTCCTGGGAGGCCACCCCTCTCTGGTGCTCGTTGGCTACTGGCTCCTGGCGGCCCAGGCAGAGGTTTCCACCCACGGGTGAAATCCGGAAGTTTCGGAGTTTTTCTGTCCCCAGGTTCTCAGGCCCCGGATCCCGGCAGATCCAGGCGGGTCTGGGTGAGAGGTGCTGCTCCCCTCAACCCCCCTCACGGCCCTTCCAGGCTCCTGGGAGGTTACCTTTCTACAGCGCTTGTCGGCTAAGGTCTCCTGCTGGCCCAGGCAGAGGTCCCCAGGCACAGGTGTAAACCGGCCAGAAACCAAGCTTTAACAGTCATCTAGCATGAATTTCCACAGAGTTTTGAATGTTATGTATCTTCCTAAGACAAGTGATAGAATTCAGGTCTCATTTCTCTGAACAGTAATTATAGTCTTGTACGTCCCTCTTTGGTCTTACAGGCTGTTGATTATAAGGGTAGGGTCCAGTCCCTCTGTCCTCCAAGCCTGCCAATATTTAACTTCTCAACAGTTCCCTATTGCCTCAGTGATTACCAGCCTGTTTAAACAATATGTTAACAAAGAGAAGTAAAATTAGAGAAATAACTGGACAAGGAGTACCCTGCTGAAGGTTCCCCCAAGGGGAATGCTTTGGGCAGGTATCACAGCAACAGAAAAGAAATTAAAACATTGGCTTGATAAAGACTGGCAGGTCATGGGATCCCATGAAACTTAAAAGCTTCTGTAAGGCAAAAGACACTGTCAAAATGACAGAGTGGCAGCCTACAGAACGGGAAGAGACGTTCATCAACCTCACATATGACAGAGGGCTGATATCCAAAATGTATTAAGAATTCAAGAAACTAGACATCAACTAACCAAATAATTCAATTTAAAAATGAGATACATATCTAAGCAGAGCATTCTCAACAGAGGAATCTATAACGGCCGACAAGCACTTATCCTTGGTGATCAGAAAAATGTGAATCAAAATGATTCTGCGATTTAATCTTACATTTGTCAGATGGACTAAATTGAAAACATAGTTGACAGCTAATGCTAACTAGGATGTAGAAAAATGGGAACATTCCTTTATTGCTGGTAGGACTGTAAACTTGTACAGCAACTTTGTCAATTAATTATGGAGGTATCTCCATAAATTAGGAAACTATCTATTTACAAACTCAGATATACCACTCCTGGGAATACTCAAAGGACACTTTACCATGTCACAAGGATACTTATTCAACTATGTTCCTAGCAACTTTAGTCATAATAATGAGAAAGTGGAAACAACCCAGATATACCTCACCTGACTGATGGATACAGAAAATATGATACATTTACACAATGGGGTATTATTCAGCTATTAAAAACAATGACATCATGAAATTTACAGACAAACAGCTGGAACTAGAAAAGAAACTCAGGTGGGATAAACAAACATGATATGTACTTACAGTTTGATATTAAATATAAAATTAAAAAAAAATCATGCTACAATCCACAGACCCAAAGAAGCTACGTAACAAGGAGAGCTCAAGGGAAGTTGTATGAATTGCAATGAGAAGGAAAAATAGATTAGACAGATGGGGAAGAAATATGGGTGTGGTTCCAGGTGGGGATGAGAACAGGAGGGATCAGGTTGCAGGCAAGGAGAGGTGGACATCTCTGGGACAAGCCTGAAACTGAGGGCAATGGAAACTGAAAGGAATCTATCAGGGCGACCCTAGATTAGACATTTAGCAATGGGGGATATGGATCCTGAAGCAAGGCTTTCAGCCAAAAAAACCCTTCAATCAAAAATTTGTCTTTTCCAGGACAGCCAGGGCTACACAGAGAAACCTTGTCTCAGAAAAAAAAAATTGTCTTATATACAAGACATGCAGGGGTAAAAAGATGGAGCAAAAACTAAAGGATTGGCTAGCCAATGACTGGTCCAGTTGAGATCCATGCCATGAGAGAGAGCCCATTACTAATTCTGTTAATGATATTCTGCTTTACTTGCACATAGGAGCCTATCATAACAGTCATCACAGAGATTCCATCCAGCAGCTGATGGAAACAGATGCAGAGACCCACAGTCAAACATTTCCTGGAGCTTAGGGAATAATGTAGAAGAGAGGAAGGAAGAAGGATTGTAGGGGCCATATGGGTCAAGGACTCCAAAAGAAGCCTACAGAATTTACTAACCTTGGCTCATAGGTGCTGATAGAAACTGAATCAACAATCAGGGACCTGGCATAGGACTGATATATGCCCTCTGCACATATGTTACAGATTTGTATCTTGGTCTTCTTGTGAGACTCCTTACGGTGGGAGCAGGGGCTGTCTGTACTCTGTTGCCTGACTTTTGGACTCTTTCCTTCTACTGGGTTGCCTTATATAGATTTGATTGGAGAAGAGGTTTTACTGCAACATGATATACTAGGGCTGAGAAATATTCATGGGAAGCTGCCACTTTGTTAAAAAAAAAAATCTGGGGAGTAGATGAAGAGGGAGGGGAGGTATTGTGAAGAAATGAAAAGAGAGAACGGAGGGAAAACAGTGGCCAGGATGTAATTTTAATTAATTAATTAATGAAAACAAACACTAAACTGGAAGACAATCTACACACACACACACACACACACACACACACACATACACAAAAGACCAGTAAGATAAAAAAATAGAAGAAAAATATATTAATGAAATTAAATAAGATTTTTATTCATTTCTAAAAGCAAAGGTAAAGTTAAGGTACTACATTCCAAGAGAAAGAACCTGGAAGGAAGCCTTTGAATTCATTTGCTGGTGGCCACCTACTGTAGCCTATGCTCAGCAGTGCTTTGATCCCCCCAGGAAGATTCCCTTGGAGAAAACGAAATATTCATGTGTATGTGGTGATCCACTGGAAATTGCTTCTGAGTTAGAAATGGGTTCATGTGCCCACTTCTTCTACCTCTAGGACCACACATAATTTTGAACTAATAATTCTTGAAAATCCATCCCTCCCATGCTCCTTCTCCCAGCATTGCACAGGTTGCTGGAAATAGTAGCACTGCACTGTACACATCCTACTCCATGAGGCTTTCATTGAAAATAGAAATTGTGAAATTCATTGCTGTGGAACATATTTGAATCTCACAGACTGAAAGCAGGGATCATTGTGTCCCTGTGTAGCAGAACAGTGATACCAATGTCTTCAACCCATCCCTCAACCTGTGGATGTCCCCTCCCTACAGACAGCAGGAAAATGCCTGGCTGGAAAACAGAACTTAAAGCATAACATTGGACAATTCATCGATGTCCATTCATGGATCCCATAAGCAGATTGGAAACTATCATCCAGCCTAGGATCATGGTCATGGACACTCAGATCCCATCCTAGGTCCTTCCATGGCTCACCTTGTCAGCAGAAGCAACAATCATGGAGACCCTTCATCTGCTTGTACCACAAAGGACAGGATCAGTCCCATAGGCAGCAGGCGCAACTGCATGGTCATCATGGAACCTCTGTGCCCCTTGAGTCCCTGCAGCATGTATATCCTGCACTGCGTGACACCCTTCTGCTTGTACCATAAAGGACTACAGTCAGAAGGAGCATCTGCACAGTCTCCATGGTTCCTATGTGTTCCTTACCTTACTTCAGCATGTATATCCTCCAATGGGAGACACCCTATCAGCACAAAGCCCCAATCAGTGTTAGAGAGTGGTTTCACTGTTTTCTTTGGACCTCATGAAAACATGGTGCTAATTTCTGTAATTAGTTACCTTCTCAGGAAGCCTTGTCAGGAGAATGTTATTAGAGTTGGTCATGACACCTCAGAATCCAGAGCCAGGAAAAAAAACAAGAGTTCCTGTGCCCTTTCTCATCCCCATGCCCAGGCTCCATTCCCACCAAAAATTGGATCCCTCTCCCCAGATTCATATACCACCTTAGCTTCCAATTCAAGGCACAATATCTGGACCCTCCCCAGACAATATTTCTATGATGGCCATCTAGTTATACCCAACTCCCTGAAAAGTGAGTTAGTTATTTCTTTCTTTCATACTATGGCTCCTACATTGTCTTGCTTTCTGCATTCTACACTGGCTCGCCATGTCTTACCAGGTACTCTAGAGATATCTGGAAGTTAGTGCCCAATAATGTACCCTGAAACATATTTCACCTTTTCTCAGTTCTCTTTCCTTTCTTTTCCCCACTGAAACGGCCTGATGTCAGGCAGGAGTGAGGTGGCATTGGATCCCTATCTCTCTTTTTGTCCTTTGTTCTATGCCATACCACAGAATAAATGCATTATCCTTGTTGGGTTATGGTGGTGAAAGTCCTGTGCCTGCCCCAGGGCTCAGGCCTCTGGGGGAGGTGAGATGCAGGAAGTTTGACCACACTCACCCCAAGGCACTGCCAAGTGGGTTTCAGGCTGTGAGAAGCACCACCCAGGAGTGGGGGAGCATGCCCTGCAGTCCCAAGGACTTCACAGAGCCGGCTCTGTCTGGTTCTCAGTCTCTTGGGCATCCCAGGAGCTGCTGGATGCCTCAGAAGAGCTGAGAATGGAGTGGGGGCCTGTGGGCCAGATCTAGCCAGGAGCTGAGGGGGAAAAGCGGGAGGAGCCTGGCTGGGTCCTGTAGGGGACCAAGTCTTTGGCTTGTCAAGGCTAGCTGGTTTGGTTTGGTAGAGACCATGGCTGGGAGCACTGAGAGGCCTTCTGCGGGAGACTAGACTCAACTCTTTAGATGAAGTCCTGCTCCATCATTCCCCATGGTGGATCCTGATGAAGAGAGACAGTCCATGGTTTTAGGGTGTTTATTGTCATGGCAGAGAGTAACAGTGAGTGAAACTGTACCCCACAACCTCAAGGCAGGCCTGAGGTTAAAATACTTTTTGCAGGGAGGAGTGGCTGGGAAGGAGAGTTTATTGGGTAAGCCTCTAGGTGCCTCATTAAAATGGGAATGTCTTGAGGCTATGTGACCACACCTCTACTTGTGGAGGGACTTGGGCGTTGCCCTTACATAACTGACGTCACAGACCTACGGAGAGCTGTGGCCTCGTGTTAGGAGCCTGGAGCCCAGGAGTGTGGTAAAATGCCTACTGTCCCTTGTATGGTTATCTCCTGCTGGGGACCCCCTACTGGGTCGCCTGGGTTTTAAACCTTAGCTCAACCAGAAATCAGGCTGCCTTTCACGGTCCCATATATCCTGTTTCTGTACAATACTGTAGCTGTGTGTATTGAGTGTGTACATGTATGTCTATGTAGCTGTGTGAAAGGGCACATTGACATATATGTAAGCACAGTCATGTGTACAACTGACTCTGTCATTTCATTCTGTGCCTGTTCAAGGGAGTGTGTACATTTGTGCCTATGTGTACGTAATTGTATGTGTGCACATTTCTGAGTATACTCCGATGGGAATAGAGTGGTGTTTGTGTGTGCCTATGGAGGTGTTTGTGTCTGTGTGTAACCTGTGTCATTCTGAGTGTACAGCCATTTCTGTGCACATGTGACTATGGACACTTCTGTTTCTGTGTGCACATGTATATTATGTACGAGTGCTTGCATGTGTATGTATCTGTGCCTGTGTGCTAATATCTCTGTGCATAATAGTTTCATGGATGACTTGATTTGAATCTAAATGTCCATCTACAGTATCTGGGGTTTGGACATATGTCACTATATGAGAGCACATTTTTGGGAAATGTAGAAACTTTGGCACTGGGGCCTCACTAGAACACATGAAGTGCCTGTTAGCTTACAGGTGATTCAGCTGGGCCAAGCAACTGCTTACTTTACCACATGTTGCCATTATCTGCAGCTGCCAGATGTAGGGCAGACTATAAAAGGATTGTTCTCCACTCCAGTCCTCTCACTGTGTTCTCATGTGTTCCTGGCCAATCACTCTCTCACCTTCTCCAACCTTCTTTGTGTCTTTCTCTGTCACCCCACTTTCTCTACCATCATAACTTTGCACCTGTTTGTCTGCCTCTACCACTTCTCCAGGTCCTCACTCCCTTCTATGCTCCCAAATAAACCCTCTTTATACCAGATCTGTTGCATGGTATCATTTCTTGGGGGAGGACCCCCTCGGGGGTCACCTTGTCATGAACCTGCCAAGTACCCCCTGACCACATTATATTTTATACCATTGGTGCCTTTAGACTTGGTAGGCATGCCCTGATACTCAGTAGACAGTCCTGAGTGCTTCTCTTGGGTCTAATCCACATTCCAGGACCTTATTTCAAAAAAGCCACCATATGCAATATGTCTACCTTCCACCTAATTGATTTTCAATCACCCCTTTTATCAGTGACAATTAAATAAGTTTCCATTTGGTTTTTAGCATCTCCCTGAGTCCAAGGAAGTGACCTTTGAATGTCCAGCACTCTTCTCATACTCTTGGAGGTGAAGGTATTCCCAGCCACAGCCTTGAAGGACAAGGTACATCCTCTTCACCTGACCCCATTCCATAATACTCGATGCTGAAGCTGCAGTTTTCTTAGGGTTGTTGCACCCATTCCTGCTCTTTTATACCACCTCAACTTTGTATACTCTTCCTCATCTACGGATGAGACCCTGTTGCATATACTTTTAGAAACATAATATCACCTTTTGCCCATGACCATGGCCCTGCTCTGGCCCTTCCTAACTCCCTTTTGAAACCACCTTTGCTACATCTTGGCTCTGAGATTGGCTGCACCAACCTCGACCTTTCCCTCTACCTGCCTTTGCTCCAGGAGGGGTCATTACCAGCCCACTCCTGAGACCCTTGAATCTGTGCATAAAAGACACTCAGACAGCTTTATTACCTTAGACCTTGCCTGCTAACACAAATGCTGGGTGCAAATACCTCCCACCTGGAAACGCATGCCCTTATCAATTTATTGTCTCCATCTCACACTCTGCCCTAAACTTAGTGTCTTGTTCCAATTAGTCCTTGCCAAACATCTTTGGCACTCTGCCCATAGTGGAGGCTGCAAGCTCTAGCTGACCCCAAGGTCTTACATGGTTGCTGTATCCCTTTTCCTCCAAAGCAGGGCAGAAAAAGGTCCCCTCTCTCCATCCTTGCATCTCCTTTTAGCCTTGGGACCTGGAAGTCCCATCTGTACCTTCTGCCCAGCAATTGGCTCCCAGTCTTATTTATTGACAAATCAAGTACCAATTAGGGAACTAGACCTTAGTATCAGAACCTCCCCTTACACCTCACTTTTCTGTTCAATTAAAAAAAAAAAAAAACTCTTCTCCCAAGAATACATAGTAGGCACCCACTGATAAGTGGGTATTAGCCCAAAAGTTCAGAATACCCATGATTCAATTCACAGACCATATTAAGTTCAAGAAGAAGGAAAACCAAACTGTGGATGCTTCAGTGCTTCTTGGAAGGGTGAACGAAATACTCACAGGAGGAAATATGGAATCAAGGTGTGGAGCAGATACTGAAGGAAAGGCCGTCCAGAGAGTGCCCCACTTGGGGATCCATTCCATATACAGCCACCAAACCCAGACACTATTTCAGATGCCAAGAAGTGCTTCCTGACAGAAGCCTGATACTGCTGACTCCTGAGAGGCTCTGCCAGAGCCTGACAAATACAGAGGCGGATGCTCACAGCCAACCATTGGACTGAGTGTGAGGTCCCAGATGGAGGAGTTGGAGAAGGAACTGAAGAAGCTGAGCTGGTTTGTAGCCCCATGTATTGAGCATCAGTGTCAATTGGCCAGACCTCCCGGAGCTCCCGGGAACTGGACCACCAACCAAAGAATACACATGGAGGGACCCATGGCTCTGGCCACATATGTGGCAGAGGATGGCCTTGTTGGACATCAGTGGGAGGAGAGGCCCTTGGGCCTGAGGGTTTTCGATGCCCCAGTGTAGGGGAATGCCAGGAAGGGAAGATGGGAGTGGGTGGGTTGGTGGGAGCACACCCTCATAGACAAAGAGGGAGGGGGGAGGACATAGGGGGTTTCCAAAGGGGAGACCTAGAAAATAGAAAACATTTGAAATGTAAATAAAGAAAATATCCAGTTTTTTTTTTAAAGGAATGAAAATGCTTTTGAAGGAATGACTGTGAAATATAAAAGTTCTCACATTGATCACACGATTCTGGTGTAAGTTATTAGTCTGACTCTGGTAGAGCATTCCACTGTATCGTCCACTATCATAATCACAAGTTCAAGATTTTGAATTTCCTTTGGTTTTCTTTTAAGTACAGAGTTTGAAGTGTTTTTTTTTTTTTCATTGTTGTGCTAAATCTATATATGCCAAGTCTTCTGGATAGAAGGAAGAAGCCCCTCTTTCATGCACTCCCCTCTCTCTACCTACCAAGAATGTGAGCTAAACATTTCAAATGTTGGTTAGTAGGCATAGACGCAGAAGGTCTCTTCTTACAGCTCTTACATCAGCTGATGATGGCCTCTGTGTTGAGGCTCCTGACTCCTTAACATGCTTAAAGCTCCCCAGAGCTTCGTGCTTTGGGATGTGTGTGGTAGGAGCAGGGTGTCTCTGCCTGAAGCTGAGATCATAGGGAAACTGAAGTATAGGGGGTAGAGATGAGGAGCTGACGTAAATTACTTCCAAGGTTAGAAGACTGAGAGTGGGTGGGAAAGGAAAGGGACACATTTCTCATACATGCGGGTGTGCCATATTCTTGTGGATTGGAGAAAAACCCAGCTATTAAAGGAGAACCAGTGAATACTAACTCAAAGCACTCAAAGCAACTGATCTGAGAGACCCAGGGACACTGCTTTCAGGATATCAAGCCTCCCCTATGCAGGATTGGAATGTCAGCAATTACCCCAAACTGTAACAGCCCATCTTCCTGGGCTGGGCACTCTATCCCATGCCCTGTTCTGTGTTCACACTTGCCTGGTCAATAGAAATTCTCAGGAGCATCTGGAGCCTTGACCTCTAGTGTGAATGGTAGTAATAATAATAATAATAATAATAATAATAATAATAATAATAACAACAACAACAACAACAATAACAACAACCATGATTCATTGGAAAGGCTGCAGGAATCATTTTCAGAGGTCATAGCTGGAGCAACTCATTCTTTTTTTGGGGGGGGGGTTCGAGACAGGGTTTCTCTGTGTAGCCCTGGCTGTCCTGGAACTCACTCTGTAGACCAGGCTGGCCCCGAACTCAGAAATCCACCTGCCTCTGCCTCCCAAGTGCTGGGATTAAAGGCGTGCACCACCACTGCCCAGCTTGAGCAACTCATTCTTAAACAGCCAAATACAGCCCTGATCCTGACCCTGTCAGGTGCTCAGACACTGGCTATGAGATAGTACTAGGCAGTCTGGACCCTCAAAGGCACAAATATTTGCTACCATGTCTTGTCAATTTAAGGACACATGACCCTTAGAGCAGAGAATGAACAATATGGTCAAATGGAGAGCAAGATTCTCAGGTCTAAGGCCACCTTACATAGCCCCATCCCAGCCTCACTGCCCTGCAGATCATTGGGCTAAAGCCATGATAGACTCCACACTCACTGTGCTTTGCCAGGCTCATCTGCAAACTTAGTTCAGAGCTCATCCCTCAGCATTGATCTGAAATTTGGGACAACTGATGTTTTGTCAGGAACACTGCCTGGCCCCCCACACACATACACACACACTGCTGTAGCTACAGGCAGGCTGCTCTGTGAGCAGAGCAGCAGAAGTCTAACTGGTCACCAGAGTCATTAGTGCACCCTTGGTAACCATGAGCTTTCCAACATGACCAATTTGTTTCCATAATAATGACTCTGAGACTTAAATGTCTAGCTCTCAATTTATAAAACCCTTTTTATTCTATTCTATGAGTTCCACATGGCTAGTTCCATTTTCTCAGGTACATGTGTCTGTCTCCTCAGAGTTCAGAGAAAATCTTTTCCCTGTCTGATCTATCCTGAAGCTCCTGTCTTCCTACTGTAACTTCTACCTTTTATTTCCTGCCTCAGTTAATCAGATTTTTATTAACGGGTGATACTTCCATTCAGTACAGGATATTGTCATTACACACTGGAAGTGGCCACCTTCCTTACATGTGCTTTGTCCTGATAACTCCAAGGCAAATTTCCTTACACAGGCCTCACATGTGCTGTCAGGAAAGCTCCAAGGCAAATCTGGCTTCTATGCATGTTATGGACAGACAAAAAAAGAACAATCCAAGTCAGCCATGTCAGCTAGAAATCTGTGTCAAAGATGCTGATCTCTGTACCACATCACTTGATGGCTGACCTCTCAGATCACCCTCTGCTCAGTAGAGGGAACTCAGGCTTCCTGACCTGCAGACACTGATTGAGGCCATGGTCCTTGACATTAACCTTCACCGTGCACAAGTACTCTACAGAATCTTTCTGACCCTGGAGACATTAAAACAAAATCCACAACCCCTGTTGCTTGGCCTAAGGCCTAAATTCCCCTAAATTCAGTTTGGGAGTTCTGAGGAAAGCACAAGGTAATAGGCAGGGACACTGGCATCCCAGATCCCGACTTCCATGATAAGAAACTATCTTGTAACACAGGCGGGAGACATGTAGATGTTAGTTTCACCAACAGAATACACATGAGAAAGCCCCAGAGATATGACATATATAGGAATCATATGAACAGACAAGTGCCACAGAGCTGAGGACATACAGGTATGACACAGACAACTTCAGATCACATGAGAGGAAGCTAATAGGTAAGAAATCCCAGGGTGGAGCAACACAGATGAAATTCCACAAGCCCTGTATGTGTGAGATTCACTCAGATACTCAGATGTCACTCTTACAGTGCTAGGCTGTACAAATGGAAGTCTAATGATAGGGAGTCATAAGGGTGTGAGATGCACAGTAAGAGAGGTCACACATGTAAGCACACAAAGGTATTTCACTGTCTGTGAAGGGTCTGAATGGCCTTCTTTACGGTCATCCACACCATGTTGGTCATTCTGCAGACTCGGTCTCTGCAGAACTACAAAGCAGACATTTCTTAGGAGATTGCTCAGAATCCAAGGCCAAACACCCAGCTTTGAAGTAATCTTGGAATAAAACCCTTGACCACTAAGGCCTTGTGTGACAGGCAGCCATTCTCCTGTAAGATGAGGTGGTAAACACTATGTGGACCAGGCACCAGCTCTCATCCTGTTCCCACTCTTCGACGTTTCTAGTTCCTTCCCTTGTACCTCCAAGGAAGATTTCATGCTTCTCAAATGATTTTGCAAATGTGTTAAACACTTCAAGTTACCATAATGTCATCTACATAGTGAAAACTTTGCACAGAGAATGAGCAGGATTAGAAATCAAGAACCTAGGCTACCATCCATGACCATGACAAGTAGTGGGACTGTGCAGATAACCTCTGAGCAGCACTCTGAAAGTCCATTGCAATCCATTCCAACAAGGAGTCAGCTATTAGTGGATCCTAGAATAACTTGTTAGCAAGATCTAAGACAGCGTGGGAAGGAGCCATCTGCTGTCTCATTTACTTCCTTAGGAAATCAGTACACTGGCATGGACAGGAGCACCCTTTCATTAGTTCTCTGTAATTCACTCTCATTCTTCCAAGCTATCTCACTTTCTTTATCCTGGGGATGACCCCATAGGGCCTCTTTTTATCTCCTCTTCTTTGATGAATTCAGTGAAGCTAGGACACGTTTTGTGGCCATTCTGAAGACCAAAATGATACAGTGTAGGTCACTGCACCTTCTATCAAATACCAGAAGGCTTTGAATATTTCTGACTGCCAATGCATGCGGCTTCAGACGCCTGACGCATCTATATAAGCAATGCATGGCTGTTTAAAGGACCCCTGGTTGGGCAAATGAGCTTCACCCTGAGAATAAAAGGGCACAGGACTTTTTGGGGGGAAGCGATATGTATTAGTCAGGAATCTCTAGAGTCACAGAACTTATAGAATGTCTTTATATATTAAGACAATTTATTGTAATGACTTGAAGTCTTCATTCCAACTAACCCAACAATAGGCAACTATGAATGAAAAGTCCAAGAATTTAGCTCAGTCCCATGAGGCTAGTTGTTTCAGCTGATCTTCTGTAGAAGCTGGAATCCAATAAACATGCTGGCAAGTAAGTGCAAGCAGGCAAAGGGTGAGCCTTCCTTCTTCCATCATTCTTATGTAGGCCTTCAGCAGAAGGTATGATCCAGATTAAAGGTGTGTATTACCATACCTGGATTTGGATTTTACTCTGTCCCAGGCTCACCTTGAACTCAGATTTCTTTTGCCTCAGTCTCCTGGAATTAAAGATGTGTACTACCTTTCCTGGGCCTAAGCTTTTAATGGCCACTATGTCTCAAGATCTGGATCAAAAGTATGTGTCATCTCACGTCAAGATCCTGGTGTGAAGCCTGTGTCTTCCAGCCTAAAGATCTGGATCACAGATGTGCCCTCCATTTCTGGACTATATTTTCTTCCAGATGTAGTCCAGTTGACAACCAGTTAGAACCATCACAATCCACCCTTTGTCAACTTGACACAAATCACATCTCATGTACACATGGAAAAATAATCAGGTCATAAGTATGCATAAAATGATATAACTATCCCTGGTACAGTTGCAAACACATTGTAAATTTAGAATAGATCAGTTTCTTGGTAACATCCTCTAGTATCTCAACTAAATACCAATTGATATTCTCTTAATTGATGTTAAGGAAATTGGAAGAAAGTGCAAATATCTATACAAATGTGTGCTGAAAAAGCAGCAGCATTCATACCACTTATAATCTTCATTTCTGCAGCTGGACATGAGGCCTTAGCTGGCATTTATAACTAATTACCTCCCTCTACTACCCATTCTGTATTTCCTCCTCCCTCTACAAGCACCTCAGCAGGTCTTGGCTCTTTTTCTGGAAGAGTGACCCATACCTTCAATCCTGATGGGTCTGTGTCCTTTGTCATCCTGCTTGACTATACTATTGTAGTTCCCCATTGATTTTAATCACAAGATATGGCATTACTAAAAGATTCCCTAAAGGACCTTCTGCAGTCCAGATATAATCCTTCTTACCTCCATTGTGGAGAGGCAATTCAATTTCCCCATGGTACTCTGGCTCTATCACCCCTCTTAACACTGTTATTTCTTTCTTAGCCTGTTTAAGGGCATTAGAAGCCCAAAATGACCAGGGGAACTCTGAGCTTCCAGTTCAGTGGAATGTTTATTAAGTCTCCTGGCAGGAGCACTCCACCCTCCAGATACAAAATTTCTAGGCCACAGAACGTAGGATTGTGAGGACAGAAATAAAAAAACATTCCTAGTGGGTCACTAGGAGTGATAGTAAGTGAAACTACTCCCTTTTCCACCCCTTGATTCCTGTATCCATGGATCCTAGCTATGGGAGAAACTGTACCATATATCAAAGCTAATCCAAAGCATACACTGCCTTCTGAAGAATCCCACCCCAGCCCTCTATGCTGCTGCCAACTAATTAGCACTGTAACTGTGTCTTCAAAAAGCCACTTCATCTTTCTATCAGGCCAGCTGCTTCAGGATGGTGGGTAACATGGTAAGACAAGTGGATTCCATGATCCTGGGCATTCTGCTGCAATTCTCTGGCTGTGAATGAGTTCCTTAGTCAGAAGCAATATTGTGTAGAATACCATGATGATGGATAAGGAATTCTGTAAGTTCACAGATGGTGGTACTGGCAGAAGCATTACATGTAAGAAAGGCAAATCTATCTCCAGAATAACTGTCTGCTCCATTAAGAACAAAACCTTGTCCTTTCCACAGTGGAAGTAGTCTAATGTAGAGAACCTGCTACCAGATTGCTTGGCTGGTCACCTCAAGGAATGAAGCCATATCTGGGGACCAATGTTTGTATCTGCTGTTGGCATATCTGGCATTCAGGAGCAGATGTAGCTAGGTCAACCTTGGTGAGTGGGAGTCCATGTTGTTCAGCTCAAGGATAACCCCCATCTCTGCCACCCTGGTTCATGTGCCCATGTGACAGGGATGGCTGGGGAAAGAGGGTAACTGTCCAGGAAATGGGTCATCCTAGCCACTTGATTATTGAACTCATCCTCCATTGACACCACCTTTTGATAAACATTTATATGGAACACAAATATCTTTACATCCTTTGCCCATTTGGAGAGATCTATCCACACACTTCTTTGCCCGGTGTCTTTCTCAACAATTTTCCAATGGTGACCTTTCCAAGTCTCTGGCTGTCCAGCCAATCCATTGGGTCATCCCATGATGACCAGCCAATCCCATGAGTCAGTAAACAATCCTACATCTGGCCATTTCTTCTTCCAAACAAATTGTAATACCATGTGAACTGCCTGGCATTCTGCCCATTGTGAAGATTTCCCTTTACCAATATCTTTTAGAATTGTTTGAGAAATAATACTGCAACTGCCCACTTTTGGGTGGTGCCTGCATAGTGTGCAGAATCATCAATAAGCCAGGCCTTGGTCTTCTCTTCTTCACCAACCAATCACAGGGTATGCCCCATGAGGATTTAGATACATTCTTGGCAGTAGATGGCATTGTAACAGAAGTAGAAGCCATAGGCATTTGGGTAATTTCTTCATGTAACTTGCTGTGTTTTCAAGACCTGATTGGGGACAACTGCATGTATACCACCTCCATTTGATAATAGACTGCTGCTGAGTACACCCTACTTTATGATTTGGTGGGTTCAATAACACCCAGTTCATGATGGGCACATAGTAATGTGGTGTTCTATTGTCAAATGTTCAGTTTCCACTAAGGCCCAATATCAGGCCAAATGCTGTTTTTCAAAGGAAAAATAGTTGCCTAAAGAAGATGGTAAAGCTTTGCTTCAAAATCATAAAGGTCTCTTCTGTGAATCACCTATAGGGGACTGCCAAAGACACCAAACAGCATCTCTATCTGCCCCTGATACCTCAAGTACCATCAGGTCTGCTGTATCGTTTGGTTCAAGTGGTAGAGCAGATTGCACAGTAGCTGGACCTATTGAAAAGACTTTACCTATTTCAGGCCCCACACAAAGCTAGAAGCTTTCTGAATCACTTGGTAAATGGGCCTGAGTGACATACCCAAGTAAGGAATGTGTTATCTTCAGAATACAAAGATACACTAAACATTGAGCTTATTTCTCGGTAGTAGGAGGGGCTAATGAAATAACATTAATTTCTGCAATTTCTCCAGGAATATGATACTGGTTTTGATTCACTATTTTTGGGGGGAGGGAAAAGGCAATGCTAAAGGCTTCCATTTAGCCTTTGCAACCATAATAGCCCTCATCCCACAGGACAGGGATCCAATGTGAAAATTCTGCCAACTTCTAGGTTTATCTATCATAATTATACATTCTGGAAATGGAGAAATGAACACAGGATGCATTTAGGGACCTACTGGACCTACTTTAGACAGACAGCAACCAAATCTCCATTAATCACCTGGCCTCCATAAGCCCCTACTTTAACTGGAGAGCCACCGTGTTTCTTGGGATCTCCTGGAATCAGCATCAATTCAAACCAGTATCTAACAGACCCCAAAAAGTCTGATTATTTCCTTTTCCCCAGTGTACCCGTGAATAAGGCCATATATGCCTCTGGGGAAGAACCGGAAAGGTGGGGAAGAACTTAGCAAGGCCCTTCCTCAGAAGAACCAGATCACCCATTCAGTCAAGTGGTTCTGGCTCTGCATACTGGCTCAAGTCTGGAAATTGATTCACTGGCAGAGACTGCTTTTTGCCATGATCCAATGTAGCCTTTCTTTCATTTGTTAAAAAAAATTTTTCTGCTTATACAGATCAAGCAGAAATGCAGTAGGCTCTTATCTATTTCATGCTCGGAAACAGCATGACTGGTTAGCCAGAACCAAACTTCCATATGAGCCATGCCGTGATAAAATTCACCTCTCCTGTGCTGACCATTACATGTTAGGTCATTATCAACACTGCTTTGTCTATACTGACCATTATAATAACTATTATCATCTAGCCTCTGGAGACTCAATGCTGGCACCTGGCTCTTGCTACCTTGGGGTCCAGCTAAACCCATTGCATTTCGATCATCTAACTGAGCAGCAGCAGCTCCAACCCTAAGGTCTGACACAAGGAAAAGGACAAGAATAAAACGCTTCAAATATGCTGGTGCCCCTCTCTTCAGTTTGCTTCTTATAGGATTTGTGGAGGGCATATCTTCTGGGTCTTCCCACTGTGGAAGATGAGGTTTGACACAGTGTGCCCACCTAGCATTACAATTTCCCTGAGACTTAAAATACCTTCATCAACACTAAGCCAATGAATATCACGCAACTCCAAATACTTTTCAGTAGGTCAACCATTCAAACAAACTTCTGACCCAGTTTTGAACTGTGTGAACTTCCATATTAAATCTAGAATCTCTACTCAGAACTCTCATATCCATAAACTCAGCATGATCTAGTTTTATGTTTCTTTCACCATTATAACACCCTTAAAATCCATTCCCACACATATTCCCCAGACTTCTGTTTGAATGAATTAGCACTCATTGAGCTCCTTAGTAGTGTAGGACACTTCCTCATAGACGACACTTACTACCTCCCCTCTAGGGGCCTGCTTTGCCTTGAGACTGGTTATAGGTCTAGAAGAAACTATTTGTGGACCTTGATAAACATCAGTATTGTATTGCCCAGCATTTTCTCAGAGAAAAATCACTGCTGATTTATCAGACAACGAAGGATTAATTTCCTCAAGTGATAAGAGCATTATTTAACAGAGTAGGCTAAGGGTACTCAGGTGAGGTAAACCCTTGAGAATCTGAGGATTCAAAGTTTTCAGCTTCATTAAGTCCTCCTATAAACCCCAAACCCACATTATAAGATAACATTCTTTGTCAATTAATGACCTTGCTGCTGATACCCTCTGAAGCTGAGAATTTTTGCTGTAATTCAGCCAAGCTTATAATGAGAGCTTTGGTTTCATTTTCTACAACTCAAGTTCTGTGGCTTCTGGAGAGAACACTGAGGTTGTTTATTCTCTTCTGGAGCCATTCAATTCTATCATGCAGCTCATTCCTTTTCTTTATCAGTTGTCCAAAGATGCTAAGAGCAACCAGCCATCAAAATCATTTTCCTTGTTTTCCCCCAAACTGTAGAAATTTTCATTTACTGGGTTATCTAATTTATTGCCAGTCACAATGGATGGATCAAAATTATCAAATGCATTTACTTCTTTAAGTTTGAAATATAATTTCTGCCATGGGCCTTCCGTATTCTCTGAACTCCCAGGAAAGTGTGTGCCTGGAAAGGTTTAAGTACTATTTTTCTTTTTAAAGACCTACAAGCCAACAATTTAATATGGGACTTCTAGTCACCCTGCATGCTCCCAACCTAAGGACTCTTAGGCCATTAGGAAAATAGTTGTTTTGTATTCCACTGGTAAGAAATCCCTCTGCAACCAGCATGATGGCTTTGATCAAAGCTATTAGAGCTCTGTTCAGGTCCTGATGTTGCTGCTGAAATGACCTTTCTCAACTCTAGTTAACACACTCCTGCTTGTCTGGATTCTCCCTTATCTTCAATTTTTCCAATGTCACTTTTTCTCCTGCTTTTTCCCTTTACCTTCTGACACTTTGCACAGATGCTGAGTTTTAGATCCCAGAAAATAGAGACTCATTAAAATGACAGCCCACCACCATCATGCACATGAGCTCCTGAGGGAAAGCTCCCCGCTGGGAGACTGTTGATACAGATTTAGGAAATTAGAGGTGCTGCCCTCTTGGTAGGAACTGGAACAAAAAGTGACCCCTCTTGCTTGTGCCTGACTCCTTCTTTTCCTCTGGACATTGAGGGTACAGCTGGAAATGTTGCTTCAGAGAATTTTGCTTTTACTGTGACTTGGGCAGGGCACCAGAATTAAATAGCTCCAGACTCCAACACCTGAACATGAGTATGGTACAGACTAGGAAATTCTGTGATTTTAAGATACTATACAGTTAGTCACTATGAGTTTGTGACTTGGTTAGAGGGAGAGACCCAGAGCATAATGGAACATAATAGAGAACAAAAGAAGTATAGACACATGTGCAGCCAATGTGTTCATTTTACAATAGTAAAAAAAAATCACTGGAATAGGACTTTTTTCTAGAGTTGGTGTTCATTAACTGAGCACACACATGAAAAAATATGCACACATACTTGTCTCATAAAAATAAACCCCAGCTGAGTGTGGTTGAATATTTTAATCACAACATTTGCCAAGAGGAGGTGACAGAACTGGAGTTCAAATACATCCTTGCCTACACAGTGAGCTCGGCATCAGCTGAGGTGTGTGAATCTGCCTGAAAAAACAACTTAAATAGATCTTAAACTTAAGTATGAAGTGAAATGCCATGCAATGCCCAGACAGTGCCTGGACAAAAATCCTTGTGACTGTGGCAGTTCCACATCAAAATCGCAAGGCATAAAAGCTAATGGATAAGATAGCGCCATTGAAATGAAAAAGTCTTCTGTTCTGTAAAGGATGCTGTGGGCAGGGGATGGCATAGCTCACAGACAGAGTGCTTGCCCAGCATTGATGAATCCCTGGGTCCAGTCACCTCCATTACACTGAGCAGCTGTGGGGGCACACAACTACAACCTCAGCACGTGGGAAGTGGAGGCAGGAGGACCAAAAATTCAAGATCATCCTTGGCTACATAGCCAGTTCAAATCCAGCCTATGATACACAAGAGCCAGCCTCAAGAAGAAAAAGGGGAAATGCTCTAAAGAGAATGAAAAGATAAGCTACCAACTCGAGGAAGAAGAGCTTCGATAAAGAGTTAAAAGACAAAGCACACAATGAACTCTCATCAGTCAGCAATAAAAACAAACAGCCCAACCGAGAAATGGGCTAAATTTGTAGAGCGATCTAACAACGAAAGATACAGGTAAAAATAGCCATGAACAGATATTTCACATCAAATGACACCAGAGGTTTAAAATTAAACCACAGGCCAACAGTTGGCAGAATTGCTTTCCAGCAAGCCTGAAGAGCTAAAGAACCATTTCCCAAAGGCTATCTCCTCCGACCTCTAAAAGCCAACTGTGATACATGAACTCTCTCTCCCTGTGTCTCTGTCTCTTTGTCTCTGACTCTCTCTCTCTCTCTCTCTCTCTCTCTCTCTCTCTCTCTCTCTCTCTGCGTGTGTGTGTGTGTGTGTGTGTGTGTGTGTGTGTGTGTGTGTGTGTGTGTGTGTTGGTCTCACATGCACACACACATATACACAGACACGGACACACACATCCATGCATGCACACATGCACATCCCACAAAATAAAACAACAGTGCATGCTTGTGTTAAGATGGACAGCAATATCATTGATTCTGGCACAGAAGGGAGCAGCTGCAACCTTCATTCTTAAGGGACTTCAAATGCTGCCACCACTGAAGGAGACATTTGTCAGCATCTTACAAAAAGGAGCACACTCTTAAGCACCCTCTCCCCAGTCCACCCATCTCACTCCATGGTATGAACAGAAATGGTAGGACTGCATGGAAAACTTATAAGATGCTCATGGCTGCAGTCATCTCAAGCTAAGCCTTTAGTAAGGGAAATCACCAGATTAGATGCACTGCCACACCCAGGCATAGGGTGTGTGTCAGCAACCGAAGCAAATGGCTGTGGGCAGAAACCGACACAGCTAGAGAGAGAGAAGACTGTGGATTTGATGAGTGCTCAGTTCAACCAACAGGGGCCTTCCTGTCAGCTTTGTCTGTCCTGCTGGTCGTGCAGGGGTCTTAGGTGGTAAATGCATATAGAACCCACATGTTCTCCAGCACAGAACTCTGGCTCTGCCACTTTAATACAGTCAGGTATGAGTGGATGACCATGGAGGGAAGCTGGGGTAAGTGCCTTTTCCATAGCATGAATTAAACTTCATGAGATGCTGTCATTTGCATTTATTTTTTATTCTAATAAATTTGTACCTGAGAGTGGCCTGAAACTCAATAAGAAGCTAATGTGACCTTTAGGTAATGCTGCTCCTGCTGCCTACCCTCCTTCCCCAGGTACTCCAATTGCAGCTGTGTGCTCCTAGATTCGGCTTCACCATTTTAAGAAGTTTTTAATGTGATGTTGAAAATAACACACAAAGTAAAGTAGCAGTGCAGGGTGTGCAAATGAGGCTGCCTTACTGAAGGCTTCACTAAGACAGGACTCTGGTATTTACCTATGAGCACAGACTGAAGGGAAGGAAGCAGGACATGTCAAAAAGCCAGAAGGTGTCTCAGGAACAGGACAGTGGAATATAAAAGGGACCTTAGTCCTGTCCCCACTGATTGCATCCTTGTGGACACATTTCATTTCTTCTCAAAGTGGATATGGGGGCTTTTATGAGATTTAGAGAAAAAGTAAACTGGAAGACATTCAGGAAGTTCCTAACAAGGAGTATCCAACTTTTTTTTTTTTTTTAAAGATTTATTTATTTATTTAATGTATGTGAGTACACTGTTGCTGTCTTCAGACACACCAGAAGAGGGCATCGGATCCCATTACAGATGGTTCTGAGCCACCATGTGGTTGCTGGGAACTGAACTCGGGTCCTCTAGAAGAGCAATCAGTGCTCTTAACCACTGAGCCATCTCTCCAGCCCCCGAGTATCCAACTTTTTAAAGACTCCAAGCTCTCACCTTCCTGCCCCCAATAGCCCAAGCCTGAGTAGTAATGAAGAAGAGGAGTGTTTAAATAGACACAGAGAAACCCCTAGAATGACATGGGGTTCTCCAAGGACCCAACAGAGGAGAAATTCAAGTAATGACTCTCCACTTGGAGAAGAATGACCTGCAGGTGTCAAGGTAGGTAGCACAGCCAGGAAGCCACTGTCAAGCAGCCAGACAAATATTGCACTGGCCTAGACCAGGCTGGTAGAAGTAGGGCTGAGGTGTGTCAAGCTCCAGGATAGGTGACTTCTATAGGAGCTGGTGGCAGAAGGAAGTCATCAACAAATGCTGGAACATGCAAAATGTGTCCTGTTCCAAACTGGGGAACAAGGAAAGGATCCAGGACAGTGGGTAGGAGGGTTGAAGGGCAGGGACCTAACAGATATTATCAAGAGACAAGATAATGGATGTAGATATCCTGAAGAAGTAAGACTAGAGCTCTGCATCTGGGCCTCAGCATTGGTTGGGTGGAATCCACTTTTTGATATGAGCAGAGCAGAGCCTGGAAAAACATGTATGCACACAGGGTCACATAATGAATCAAGGAATGTCACCAAAAAGTCTCAACAAAGAGAAATAAGAACCACCACAGGATGGCCAAGAGTGGCAGCCCAGCTAGTCCATGGTGCTCCTGACTGGAACCACCAATAAAGAGTATAATCTGAGGACCATCCAATCCTCACAAGGATACCATCAGCAGGTGCCTGCCCAACAGCTATGCTCTGCTCCTCTGTCCTCTTCCAGAGACGCCCATGATAGGGCAACAAATGGCCTGGAAAGTCCTACCTTTCTTCTATCAATGCCCAAACAGTTCCACGAGCAATGTTCTAAAAAACAACAAGAAGCTTTTAGATGGAGACATTGCAAAGAAAAAAATAACAATCCCTTTAGAGCAGAAATAGTAAATGAATACTAGAGTAAGAAAAACATATAGTGGATCTAACACTCAGCAAGTTCAGTTAGTATGTTTCTTAAGATACAGCCCAGACAGGAAATGCACCTCTGTGACAACATGCCTGACTAGCATCCATAAGGCCCTGAGTTTAATTCCAAGTACCTCAAAAAAGAAAGAAAGAAAGAGAGGAGAAAAGAAGAGAAAAAAGAGAAAAGAAAAGAAAAATTTAAAACTTCCTATATCACCAAGAAATACATTTATTCCCAGGAATGGATAATTAGCTATTCCTAAATCAGAAATGAGCAGAGGTGATGGGACACGCTGCTGAGCAGCCCGAATGGGCTGAACAGGAGATGAGCACTTCTATGGGCTTCAAGCTGTCTCTCTCTGCCCTCCTGCTGCTTCCTAAGGGCATTTGCCCTCTAATAAACCTCACAGGAGAGGAAGGGACAGGCCTTGGAGTGGATACACAGGTGTATCTCCTGTTCTTAAGGCTCTGTCTACCATGTCATTCGATAAAAGGAACTTAGGGACACAGTGGGAGCTGAACGTGGTTGCCACTCCAAGGCTCAAGTAAGTGGTATCCGTGTGATACTGAGCATGCTGGACTCTGAGGTGGGATAGAAGGTGACAGTTAGCAATATCACTCAAATCCCCCTAGTTCCAACACAGCTGGGAGGGCCCTTGGCTATAGCCCTCAGCTCTCCAAAAGTAAATCTGCTATTGGTTCCTGATTTCCTGATGGTTTTTGGGCACAGCCACATACCTCAGCTTCTTCATGATGGAGGGCCAGCCCAGCAGCTGCTGGTCCCACATGTACTCTGGGGACAGCACCTTTGTAGGCTTATGGTAAAGCAGGTATTTGTTCAGATGGCTCTCATCATGCCATATGGCTTCAATGCCATTTGACTTGTCCTTCACCATAGCATCATGACAGGCCTTGGTGAGATGGTACACCTCTACCACTGACCCTCCAAAGAAGGCCCCCATGTAGTAAAAGTCACCCTCATCCCTGGGGATGCAGGCCTGGGACTTTGGCCGGCGCTCATAGGTAAAGGACTCTCGGTTGCTACTGTAGAAGCCAGGATGCAGGGTGCCAAAGAGTGTTGAGAGAATCTCCACACCCACATGGTCACTGAACTTCATGTCCACATCTGCACACACCAGGTAGTCCACCTCATGCAGAAAGCGCCGCTCTGAGAAGTGGCTGATCATCTCCATCCTGTGCATGGA
>CM052701.1:137872210-137905609 GCA_028551405.1 Uromys caudimaculatus
TCTCTTTCTCACCCTCTGCCTGCTGCCTGGGGATGAGGATGTAGCTCTCAGATACTGCTCCAATGCCATGTATGCCACCATGATGATAATGAACTATAAGGCTCTGAAACTGTAAGCAAGCTTCAGTGAAATGCTTCCTTTTGTAAGAGTTGCTATGGTCATGGTATCTCTTCTCAGCAATAGAACAGTGACTAAGACAGAAGTTGACAACAGAGAACATGGTATTGCTATGACAGGCCTGACCATGCTGCTTGTTGGAAGAATGTGAACTCTGTGACTTTGGACTAGAAAAGTGGTTGAACTCTTTAAGGGGATTTAATGTGCATCTGAGTAAGAGCACAGAAGACAGCAGTGTTGAGAGTGATATATAAACTATGAAGGCCCAGCTCAAGTTTCAGAAGGGAAGAATATTGGTGAGTGGCCTGAGGACTCAAGAATGCTTGAGATGTTTTGTTAAAGACTGTAGCTGCTTTCTGCTCTTGTCTAATTGAAGGGTTTTGGATTAATGGTGTAAAATAGGAAATTATAAAAAAACCTAGTATTGACTGTGTCATTTGGATATTAGTGGTAACCCTTATGCAGATCCATTATGAAAAGGTACAAGCTGGACAAAGAGAAATACAAAATACCCTATGTGAGGAGAAAAAGAGCACCTGGGGTGTGATGGAGCTAAGTCTAGTGCTCAAGGAGATAAAAAGTTTAACGAAAAGCCTGATGCACCTTAAGCAGGGGTAGGTCCTTACCCGACCTGAATGGATCTCCTGTGTCCCTCTCCCTTTCTCTGTGCTTACTCTGGGTGTAGTTCCCATTTTGCTGAAGACATCAGCTTTTCCAGGAGGCTGCCCGTGGCTCTATGCTCCCACCCAGGTGGGAGAAGAAAATAAAGGGGAGCATGAGAGCCTTAAGGGAAGCAGATGGTGCTGCATATGACTGCCCAGGTGGGGTCACTCACACAATAGCATCTCTATTATCACGCCACTGCACCTACTCTAGCTTGAGCCTCACTCCTCCACTGCAACATCCAAGTCCAGTGTCCCTCAAGGATGCAGCCAGGGAGGGATACATCAAGAAACATAGATGCCCAAAGATTCCTAATGACCAAGTTCCAAGAGGGAACCTAAGGTGGCTGTTCCAGAGGCCCAGGCTGGTGCTGAGAAGTCCCTTCCTTCCTTCCTTGTCTATGGAATCCAGACCATTATCCTGGGCATACACTCACCTAGGAACACACACACACACACACACACACACACACACACACACACACACACACACACACCCTTCCCTCATTAGTCTCATCCCAGAGCATCCTGAGAAGTCCCTACCTAAAGACTCAGCTCCCTGTGAGATCCAAGCAGTTGGTTACACACCACAATTCCAGTTGCAGGACTGAGCAGCACCCTCTTCATCCCTGTTAGCATTCTGTATAAACTCTACCCCACAGTTACCTGGCAACAGCCAGGTGGGCCTGACTCACTATAAAAGAGGCTGCTTGCCCCTCCTCTCTCTCTCTTATCTCTTTCTCTTGCCTCTCTTCTGTGCTTGAAAGCCAGACTGACTCTGCCCGAGTTGCCACAGAGACCAGGGAACTGTTGACTAGTGGACTCTGTCATTTCTTAAATAATACAATTGCTAGATTATTGTTTATTTCTCAGACTTCTGGCAACATTGACAGCTAAGCTTTCACAGAAGTAATCTGTTATCTCTTTACCTAAACTCAGTTTCCATTAATTAAATGCTTCCTATTTCCTCTTCCTGCTACACCACTGTCCTAATGCTATTATCTAAGTTCCTATAATTTGCCTGACTCTAATAAAACATTCCACTATACGATCCAACTTTTTCAACTTTTTACTCTTGTCCCCTCTGCTCCACAAAATGCTCATCTTATAGACTTTTCTTGTTGTTAACTCATGTTGTTATCTCTTTTATAAGCTTATAAGCTACAGAAAATCCACTCAGATCTGTCTCTCATGGACCCAATAGACTCCATCCAGATAAGTACATCTGCCTAAAGTTCCCACTTACTACCTATTCCAGAGGGTGGGATTCCTCTGGGTTTAAAATGTACATCTTAAAAAAAAATTTCTTTCTCCCTAATGTACTTAACCTTATTTTTCTACCTATAATAATGTGTTTCAATATCTTGTCACGTCCAGGAGTTTACTACACCCAGAACAGCTCCAGAGAAGCAACGGTCAGATGCTCCAATCTCCTCTCAGACACAGATGCTTCTACTGGACCTGTTCCTTCTGACCTACCCTGAGATTGCTCCACAGACCCTGGACAGCAAGGAAGCAGCCAACTCTCCTACAACTGGACAAACATCCTCCACCCCCATTCTTCTAGATTCCCCAGAGACATGTTGCCCCCAATGCCAGCATGAAGCAGTCAGATATTACAATGACCCTATTCCTACTTTGCCATTACTTCTTTCTAATTTTTCTTTTAAATTAAACCAAAACGGAGGAATGTTAGCATTCTGTCTAAACTCCACCCCACAGTTACCTGGCAACAGTCAGGTATGCTCCTCCTCACAGTTGCCTGGCAAAAGCCAGGTGGGCCTGGACCACTATAAAAGGGGCTGCTTGCCCCTCCTCTCTCTCTTATCTCTTTCTCTTGCCTCTCTCTTACATCTCTTATCTCTTACCTCTCCCCATTCCCTTCCCCCCTCTCTCCACGTGGTCATGGCCGGCCTCCACCTCTCTACTTCTCTACTCTCTTCCTCTCTCTGCCTTTCTCTACCTCTACTACCCTCTCCCTCCCCTCCCCATGCCCTAAATAAACTCTATTTCTATATTATACCATATATATATATGTGTATGTATATATGTGTGTGTATATGTGTGTGTGTGTGTATATATATATATATATACCTTCTTATATTATACCTTTGTGTGTGTCTGGTTCCCCTGGGGGAAGGGATGTCTCGGCATGGGCCTCCTGAGGCACACCCTTCCCCCAC
This sequence comes from Uromys caudimaculatus, assembly GCA_028551405.1. NCBI lineage: Eukaryota > Metazoa > Chordata > Mammalia > Rodentia > Muridae > Uromys > Uromys caudimaculatus. The sequence continues at coordinate 137,875,173 of CM052701.1, forward strand.
ACCTACCTCCCCATAACACCATATAACATATATATCTCTATATATTTTTATAAACACATCAATCCCCAGCCCCCTGGGTGATAGGGCCAGTAGGCTGGCATGAATACCATACCTTGCAGGTAGGAGGAGGGAGTGCACAAGGATCATGGTGCCAGCAGGTGTCCTATCTGGCTAGTGCTTCCAAACCTGTTCCAGACCTCTTCATACTTCTGTTTCTTGGCAGTGTTCTCCTGACTCACTTGTAATAGGTGAGAACACAGAATCACTCAGAAGGGGCAGGGTCGAGCAGAATGGAGTTTGGTGCTCCCAAAATTTGATTAAATTTTAATTCATACTTCTTGTTCCTCTGTCATGCAATTGCTGTAAACCTTGATTCTCCCACTCCTGTTAGGCATGGGCTCCATGGATACAGTATTGCATTGCATAGCAATACACAGTGTGACAGGAACTTGGAGCCTTATGTCCATAGCATATCTCACCATCGACCTTCACGTCTTTCCTAGCAGCTCCATAGGCTTTCAGTACCTGGTGAGAGCTAGATGGTCTGCTCTCCAGAGAACTGGAAACCAGCCAAGTAAATAATATAGTTCCAGTCTCCTCCTCCTATCACTTGGCCCATTAGGAGGGCGACACCATGGTTTATATGCAGGAAGACTCAAAGCTGTGAAGATACCTATCCATCCCATAGAGTCAATAGAGTACTATGAAAAAAAATCCTAGCATGTTATTTTTGTAAGTGTCAAAGGTTAATTTAGAACTGGGCATTTGTTTCCATTTGTAAAGTGGCTTTCCTAACATACACACAGCCAGAGACTGATCCAGGAATTTTACAGGTGGAGGCACGGAAGTGAAGATTTCAAGGTCATCCTTGACTACCTAGTAAATTCTACATCAGCCTGAGATAAGACATTCCATTTGAACAAAAGACTAATTTTAAATTTTATGTGGGGGAAGCAAAGTCCCCTGGACAGCCAACACAAGATGTGGAATAAAGCCTGGGGACTCACACCTGGGGGGACATGGTGTTTGAAAGACTACACAAACAGGTCAGTGAGACAGTAAAGAGAGCCCAGAAATAGACAGAAATAAGTCACTCCACTGACAGTGCTAGATCCTTGAACATTCACATGCAAAACAAACAGGTATGACACTGCTCTGCCTTCGTAAATGTTAAATCTGTGCAGCACACAGACCTAAATGGAAAGCACTTACTATAGGCTTGCCTAGGAGGAAATAGAGACCATGAGAGTTTTGGTGATGACCTTTTAGATACGACACCAAGAATGAACACATGAAAGACATGATTAGAGCTAGCCTTCCTTAAAATAAATATTTTTCTGCTATAACAAATGCAAAGAAAAAAACAGGAAAGGTACTGATTGCAAAAGACATTTTATGATAAAGGACTATAATCCAAAGTACATAAGGAATAAAATCCAGCCACATAAACCCTACCAACATGAATGTGGTGGTTAAACTTAACTGTCAACATGATAAGATCTAGAATCAACTAAGACACATCTCTGGGAAGGTATTTCCTGGAAACATTAACTGGGTGTACAACAGCTTCCTGAAGTGGCCCAGCTATAAAGGGTCCAGGGAAGAGTTTCTTTGCTGCATGTGTTCCCTCACTTAGCTTCTTGTGGTAAGTGTGCCTCACAGGGGAACCACTGCCACCACTGCTTCTTGTCAACACCCTCATCTGAGAAACATTTCAGTGGCTGCACTGTGAACATGAAATAAACTGCCCCACTCACCCACCTCTCATCACTCCACATGCACAGCCACACAGATCCAGGGAACCTCGGGGTTCCTGCCAGCCCAGCTAGCCTGGCCCTGGAGCCTCTGAGACACTGGCCCATTCCAGCCCCAAGGAACCCGGAACTAGATGTTAAGCAATCAATGGAGGGCACCCACAACCAGACCCCTTCTCACCCCTCCGTTCACTTCTGAGGTCCATGGCAAAGCCCAGGATGGTTCCTGTTCTGCACGGTAAGTTGGTCAGTACAGCCAAGACCTCAGGCACACGCCAGAACTCACCCTCAGGAGAGACAATACCCAGCTCTGAACACCTGTGGGCGGGGAAGAACTCTGGCAGACTTCTGATTTGCCCAGGTGTGTCTACAGGAACCAGGTGTCCTTAGACAGGTATTCCCAAGGACACAGGCAGTGTCTCACCCACACCTCATCCGTGCTGTTATGCTGTGGTCTCCAATGTCTATTTCAGCATAGGCTCCTTCCTAAGCTAGCAACCCTCCCCCAATCTCTTGTCACCTGACTGTTTTAGGATATTCTCTCTCATCTTTCTCCTTCCTGTCTCCCTCTTTTCTAATCTTTTTCCCTTTGTTTTCCTCCCTTCCACCTCTCTTCCCTCTCCCTTCCATCTCCTATCTCTCCTTCCTCTCCCTCTCATCTCTATCCATTCTCTCTCACCCCATTTCTTCATCGATATCATTCCTTCACAGTGTCATGTTTCCCAGGCTGGCCTGAACACGCTCTCTAGGATAGTCTTGACACTTGTCTGCTTCCACTTCCCAAATGCTGTGATCTCAGGCATGCAGCACTACTCCATGTAGATCCATCAGTGGAGATGGAACCATGTTCCCAGCCCTCCTTCTCCTGACTCCAACACGGCATTATTTCCCCACACTGAGAACCTTGAATGCACACCCACTGTACAACCCACAGGTTAGTGATACTTTCCGCACCTCGTAATTCATTCACCAGTGGCTTTTAACCTGTTTGTTGAGATTCCTTTAGCAAACCTCTCTACAAAACATTTAGACTATAATTCACATCAGTAGCAAATTATTTGTAAAGTAGCAATGAAATAATTTTATGTTTGGGGGTAGCCACAAAATGAGGAACTGTATTAAGGTTAAGAAGTACTCCATTCGATGGGAAATTCCCAGTACTAGTGCTATGATCTGGGGTCATTCAAACATTCACCAGTCTGACCATCAATAAAGCTTAGCAAAGAAAAGGCTTTTATTCATATACCAGTGCCAGCTCTGCGTATGAGTCTCTGGAGTCTTGGATGTAGCCCACAGCCTCCTAAGTATGGTCTTTATGAAGGCAAAGAACACAACTATACATTCTCTTCTTATGCAAGCAGAAGGTTATGTCCTGCAAAACAAGATTTTGATTAGAGGAGAAGCAGAGATTGACTTTAAAATAGGTTACCCTGCATGAACAACAGTTTTGTTAAAATTGTACAAGACCAAGCAATTACAAGAATCAATCCTCAACAGCTTAACATTTGGAATCCAATTTTACTTTAAAGATCTCTTGTGCACAGAAATTTTAAACTTTTAAACATAACATTAGCCTTCACATTCTCTCCTTGAGTTATGCCCTGAGTCTAATCCTTGACTCTGTGCTGGGTACCTGTTCATATTGGGACTTAATGACCACCAACGTAACAGCTCCTCAGAGGGAGGTTATATATCTAGTTAAGGCATTGATGGCACAGGAGCCAATTACCAGAAACAAGAGAAGGGTCCTACAATGTCTGACCGCAGAGTTACTAGCCAGGCAGTGTCTGAGAATGAGAACAGAAACTTTTTGGTTTTCCCTATAGGGCCTTTTCCCTTTCTGAATGGGAGGGTTTTTTATGGAACACAGCCAAGTTATATTTAATGATTAACAAAATGTTTGCATAAAAACAACTTTCCCCTAAAGATATAAAGTAACCTCCTTGTGGTGATTAGGGCAGGTCCAGCACTCTCTCAAGCTGTAAATCCACCCCAGTTAACAAAGCCACCTGTTCTAGCTTGGCAACGGTTTTTTTTTTTTTTTCTAATATAGACAGATCATGGGATCCAAGGTTTTTGAGTTAATGTCAGCCATTACTGTACCAGTGGTGTCTAGAATGGCTCATGTTATTAACACTAAGCTTATTATGAAGGATGTGAAGAGGAGAATTGCCTGTCTTTCCCTGAAGTTGAATGATAGAAGGCCCTGTGTTGGTACATGCATGTACTTTCTCCCTACTGGACCATCATAAGTATATACTGGGGGAGCATGGATACCAAGATGCAGGATGTTATAGATTGATGCATCTTCCAAATAGGCAAACAATGATATAACCCACCAGCACATAAAACCCAAACAGTTCCAATTAGAAAATAGAGGAAGAAAGATCTGCCTCTGTAGTGGTGGCTGAGAGCTCTGAGATATTTATGGCAAATTTACACTTGCTCTTAAAGGGAGGTCTAGATATATATCCCATGAAAAAGTAGGAGGAAATATAGTCCAACAAAACAATATCATTAGTGCCAGCCTGCTTCAGTCTTATCTTTAGTGGATTTCACAGACTTTGGTGATGCCAGGTCATGATCTGCAGTGATGTGCTTGACTTGGGAATGATGTTTCCAGGACAGACGCCAACTCCCATGACAACAGTGGGAATGGATGCTAACTGGGAATGAAATGCCCTAGGAGCCACAACTTCAAATGTGCGTGTAACTTAAGACTCAGGTTCCACAGTCAGAACCCTAGTTCAATGGCCAGGATGCCTTGGCTGGTGCCATGAACCTCTGCCCTCCTGGCTTCAGTCTAGTGACAACCCCCATGCCCCACCTATTAATACCATCTCATTCTGAGCATTTGCTGTGAAAGTACCCCCAGCCCCTGGAGTAACACTTCACACTCACAGCCAACTACACCCTATAACCCCGATTCTCAGGGTGCACCTGCACAACTCTGAGGTGCCCACACAGTTGGAGACCTCAGCTTTGTCCTATGGTTGATGGTGCCTCTGAGCAGATCAGTGACATCAAATCCTGAGGAGAGGAGAGATGGGTAACCAAGGAACCTAGTGAAGTAGGTGCCCCATTCCAGTTGGTGCTTCTAGGCCTGTTAGAGACATCTTAACACCTCTGCTTCCTGGCGGTCTTTTCCTCATCCACTCTTAACTGGTGAGAACACAGAATCACCTGAAGGCAGCAGAGTTGAGCAGGATGGACTTTGGTGCCCCCATATCTTGATTAATGTTTGAATTCATGTTTCTTATTTCCCTATCATCTGATCTCTGTCAGGCAACTGCCTTTACCCTCCCACTCCTATTTGGCATAGGATTCATGGCCTTGGATTTGCATTACATGGAAGTACACTGCGTGTCACAGACCTGGAGCTTTAGAGCCATAGTATATCTCACTATCAACTGTCACTTCTCTCAGAGTCACTCCTCAGGCTTCTCCTAACTGGATGAGATCTGGCCTGCTTTCCTGGGAACTGGAAACCAACCAAAGAGATCTCAAGGCTCCACCCTCCCTCTCCCCATCACTTGGCCCATTGGGAGAGAGACCACATTTTATATACAGGAAGACTCAAAGCTGTGAAGATACCTGCTCATCCCAGCCTTTGATATAGAGTCAGTAGACCACCATCAAAGTCATAGAAATTATTTTATGAATTCAAAAAGGCTAATTTAGAGCTGGGAATTTGTCTTGGTTGGTAGAGTAGCTTTCCTAGCATACTCAATGTCAGAGTTTGATCTCAGCACCTTGTGGGTGGAGGCAGGAGAATCAAGATCTCAAGATCATCCTTGGCTACCTAGTGAGTCCAGGATCATCTCAAGATAAGACACTCTGTCTGCACAAAAAATGATTTTAAATTTTCTGTGGGTAACTAAAATCCCCCAGGATAGCCAACATAGTGGTAACAGATAATTTCTAAGGAGTCATACTACGTGAGGCAGCATGGTATTTGAAAGACTAGAAAAATAGTCAGTGGAGCTAAATAGGGAGTCCAGAAATAGACCCACAGACATCATCAGTCCACTCCTCCAGCAAAGAAGTGAGGCCATTCCAGGGGAGAAATTACAGTGTCAGGCCCACTTAACATCCACATGCAAAACAAATAAACAAGACACAGCCCAGTTTTCATAAAAGCTAATTCAGTGCAGCTCATACACTTACATGGAAATCAGTTACTAGAGGATTGCTCAGGAGGAAGTGGAGACCATGAGAGGTTTTATGATGACTCTTTAGATACAAGACCAAAAGCAAGTACATGAAAGAAATGATTAAACACTAACTTTCCTTAAAATTACAATTTTCTGCTCTAACAACGGGGCAAATAAAAGACAAGCCATGGACTGAAAACAAAAGACATTATCTGACGAAGGTCTATCATCCAAAGTACATAATGAATTCACAAAATCCAACCATTTAAAACCTGTCAATCCTACTGTGGTAGTTAAACTTAACTGGCACCTTGGCAATATCTAGAATCAACTAAGACACAGATCTAGGTATGGCATTTCCAGGAAGTATTAACTGAGTGAACACCACCTTAATGAAGTGCCCCAGATAGAGAGGGTTCCAGAGAAGAGTCTTGCTGCCTGCTTGCACTCCTTAGTTTCTTGCAGTTAAGGGTGCCTCTCATGGCTGCCACAGCCACCACCACCACTTGTTGTCAACTCTGATGTGAGAAAAAAGTACATTTTTATGGCTGCACTGTGAGTATGTCAAACCTGCCGGAAACCTTCCTCAAAACTGTACTGGGCTTTTCAGAATCTTTTATTGACTTTCTTGGTTGCCTTACAAAAGTAGTAAAAAGACAGGTGTTGGCTAAGTCAACAAATCGAAGTTTTCTACTTTATGAGCAAACACTGAGACCAACCAAGACAGTTTGTTTTCAATATGGGGATCCAGGACACGAGCAGAAGGACTGCAGAGATACCTCAGTGGCTCCCTGGCAGGCTAATGGTAATTTTAACACGCCAAATTCTGCACTTCTTGGCGAATCAGTGGAGAAAATGTTTGATAAAGATCGACACCTCTTTGGATCTATGCTTTTGGCACTAGAAATAGCCGCAGTTATAAACAACTCAGGAAGCATACAAAGTGAGCAATGAAAAGTTTCACTGCTTCCAGCAGCAACCTCAGGGAATTCAGGATTAAACCTGCCACCACCTGGGAACAAGATTCTTACAAGTGCAATGGGCATAAAAACGCAAAAAAAATGCCTACAGGAATTTGGGGGCCTAGCCCAGAGGCACAATGGGATTAAGTGTGGGGGAAGGTAGTATAGACTTAAAGGGAATTACTACCATTCCCGCTATAATTGATGATTATACTGGGGAAATTAAGGTACGTCTTCAAGTGGAATGGTGTCCATTGACACCATTCCTCAACAACTGCTACTACCTTCTGTTGACATGAAGCACAGAAGTTTAGAATAAGGATTCCAAGTACATAAAACTGTCATATCATGTGGTTACAGCACAGTGCCTGGGAACAACTCTCTTTAACACTTAAGTGATGAAACCTTGCCTGGTCTTACCAATACTGGTACTGATGTTATTATTATTATTTCTACTTTTGGCCACAAAAAAAAATAGTCTACTCAGTCACCATCCTATATTTTGATTTGTTTGGATCCCCAGCTGGGAAAAAAAAGGTTTCTGAGATGCTAAAATAGGAAGGTCATGGGGCATAAAAAAACCCTATATAGCTGTTTGGGGCAGGCATTCCTGTGAATATATGATTACAAGATTAAGGTACCTAAGCTCCTCCTTGAGATTTTGGGTAAAAATGCTCTATTTGGTTTAGGGTTTCTAAATTTATAGAAATGTTCCCTGGTAATGCACCAACTTAGACGTGTGTTTTTCCTACCACAGGGTTCACTGATTCCCCAACTTGTGTTGAACAGTAACTAACAGAAGAAGAAAACATAACATCTTAAAGAAGAGGACCAATAAAGGGACAGAAAGCTCATTTGCATTCAGTGTCCTTCCATTTCAGCTTTGCCCAGTCAGATGAGGACTTTCCACTCTGACCCTAAACATTGTCCAACTTAACTACCCTTCACCAGTACACATGTGCAAACACACAGATCTAGTAACCCTAGGGACTTCAGGACTGGCCCTGCTGCCCCTGAGCCTCTGGCCCCATGATCAATAAAACCTCAACAAGATGGTGAGGAATCAATGGTGCTACCTACAGTCAGCCCCCTCCTCACTGCCCAGCTCACCTCTGAGGTCTGTGGCAAGGCCCAGGATGGTTTCCTTTATGTGTAACAGCTCAATAGGCACCGCCCAGAATATAGCACACCGCAGGATCCACCATCAGGAGAGACAATACCCAGTCTTAAACATCCTGTGCGCTGGGAAGACATCTGGTTGGCCCAGGTGTGTCTATAGGAACCAGATGTCCTCAGACAGGAATCCCCACGGACACGGGCAGTATCTTACCACACCTCACATACCATGAATTGTGGGTACTTTGCTGTGCTATCATGCTCTAGCTGGACATTGCTGTGCTCCCCAAATTTGTCCCCACTGCCTTCTTTACCTTAGGTTCCTTCCGAGGTAGCAACCCTACCCCAAGCTCGTCACCTATCCCTCCCTCTTTTCTCATCCCTCTATTTCTCCCTTCTTTCTCTTTTCTCTCCCACTTTTCTTTCATCTCCCCTCCCTCTCCTCTTTTTCCTCTTCCTCTTCTCACCTGATCCTTTCATCAATCTCACCCCATTTCTTCACTGCACTCTCTCTCTGCACGGTGTCATGTATCCCATGCTGGCCCGAACACACTCTCTAGGACAGTCTTGACCCTCATCTGCTTCCACTTCCCAAATTCTGGGATCTCAGGCATGCAGCACCACCCAAGTTTATCCAGCACTGGAGATGGCACCCCATATCCCCAGCCCTCCTTCTTCTGACTCCAAAGTAGCATAATGAACCCCTCACTGCGCACCTTGAATGCACATCTGCTTTATAACTCACTGGACAGTGATATTTTCCACACTGTGCAATTCACCGTTGATGGAAAACTCCTGGTCATAGGCACTTCTGACGTACGAACTTTTGAAGGAGTTAGAAAAGAGAGGTATGAAAACAGGCTCCTGTGACCCGGGTCTTCATGAGCAGGACTTCCGATCTTAGCTGGTACAAGCACTTCCAGCTGTGTTCCTCAATCAGGATGGATCACTGTGCATCTCAGAGTGAAGCTGCCTCTCACTGGCCCACAATATGTACTTCCAGGGCAGGCTTCCCTCTGACAGCACAGGAGATACAGGCCAGGGAAGGAGGAGTCAGAAGCCCTGCCCTATGTCCCCTTTTTCCAGACTGCACAACAAGGCACTGTCTTCTCTGTAGTCTCCACTCTCAATCTACTCAGTCCAATAAGTGGAAGACTGTAGATGATCTGTGGGCTCTTTTATGGGTAGGTGGGATACTCAGTGAGGAAGAAGGAGGTCCCTGTGCTACGCCCTGGCATCCACTCAATGTCTGAAGCCTCTGTCTGAAGCATAATGTAAAATCCAGAGAGCAGAGACAATGCTCAGTGCTATCTGGCCAAGTAAAACAGCAGAAGCCAGATGAAGAATCCTCTGTGTCATGCATGCCGTCAGCACACATAAAACCTAAGTCAGAAAAATCAGTGACCTGAACATGGAAGAAAAACTGTGATGTTCTTTCTGGTCTGGTTGGCTTTCTTTTTAGATTCCAGGATTCTTAGGAACTGAAAGTGAAGAAGGTTGTAATAAAAGGCTAGTCACAGTTTCCAGGAAGCCCTTGCCGGACAGGTTAATCAAACACAGTTTTCTGGTTTTGTTCCTCACTTGACTCTTGCAAGGAGTCTGTTCAGCAAGCCCGAGGCAAGTCCCTGGGCATTCATTGTATTTCTCCATATGGCTAGAACTCAAAGAAAATATGATAAATGCTTATGACCAATGTGACTACAGGATTTTAAAGGCTTTGAAAATAAGTTGAATGAAAAAAGTAGAAAACGGTGGAGATGTGGACCATAGAATCCCTAGAATGTTGTACAGAGTTTGATAGGTCATTTTGGTTAAAGTTTGGAAAACCAAGAATTCGAAGAGAAACATGACCAGTAGAGGTCCAGCTTAGGAGGTTTGAGAGGACCAAGACAACCCTGGAGGCCACTTGGGTTGCATGCTGCTTAAAAGCATAGCAGCATTGTTCCCAGTACAACATTTCGTAGGCTGGGGTCCCACACTGTGGAAAACTGAGAAAGTGGAGACATCCGTGTGAGATGGCAGATTGCAGGCTTCCTCTGTGAGTCAGTAAATAAGAGAGTCAAAAAAAAAACAAAAAAAAACCACCTTTCCCCCGAAGAAACATAGAGAGAGTATTGTATTATAGAAAAAAACTCATGAAACTGTAACAGGAAGAAGCAAGGGTGTTGGGTTAGGAGTTGGGGAAGGGGTACTAAGGGAAAAGCAGCCTCAGCAAGACAGTGCAGCCCACTTGCAGGGGGAGGAAACAAAAACCACTTCCAAGAGGCAAGCCAGATGAGGGTCAGGAGGAGGTCAGGGGAGGCCTCCAGTCCTCACGAGCCTCAAATCCAGTTTGGGGTTTTGGTGAGACAGTGATTCCTCCAGTTTTCAGGTCAGTGGTGAGGGAAGCTCCACATTGCCACTCTGACTAGAAGGCAATGGTTAGGTGAAGAGTCTTGTTAAAAAGTGAGCAACCCTGGGGTCTGAATCAAGGAGTATGCACAAGAATGGGGCCTTCGGTATGGAAAACAGGATAGCCAGACATTGACAAGCCAACTGTTCTGTGCAGCAAAAAAAAAACCTAGGCCTAAACTGGGAACTGCAAGGCAGAGATTATCCCACAGAAGGGCCATGGACAGATTTCATCACCTGAGGACAAACCTAGACTTATCTCTGAGTCCAAGGCCAGCACCAGGATCAGTTCTGGAGCTATCTATCTGGCATTGCAGAGCCCAGGAACTGTGAAGTTCCCGAGGTGTGCCTGATACCCAGCTGCATCCTCCAGCAAAAGGGTTAAGGCTTGGGGTGGTTTAAAAGTATAGAGTCCAGTCCTCTGCCTTTATTCACCTCAGTACTGTATCCACTCAGTACTGTGTCCACTTCAGGACTATATTTACTCAGTACTATATCTTCTCAATACTGTGTCCACTTCAATGCTGTATCTTCTCAGTACTGTGTCCACTTCAGTATTGTACCCAATCAGTATTGTATTTACTCAGTCCTGTATCTACTCAGTACTATGTTCACTTCAGTACTGTACCTACTCAATACTTTATCTACTCAGTGTTGTGTCCACATCAGTACTTCATTTACTCAGTACTGTGTCCAGCTCAATACTGGTTCAACTCAATACTGTGTTCACTTCTGTACTGAAGGAACATTAGTCCATATGATTATTGCTTGGGCAGGGCTTTCTCTTCTCCCTCATTCACTCTCCCTTGATAAAAGCCTTTAGATTACATTCATAAAGGAAGTTCCCTAGGTCTATTCCCTTATTTGGCCTCTTCTGCCTCTTTAGGCTGATTGCCAAGACTCAGATATCAAAGAACTGAAGTCCAGCAATCAAATACCCCCTTTGGCTCACCTAATTAACATGCCCAACTAAAATTAAATACCTTGTCCTAACACGGAAGTCTCCTCTCTATTCAGATCCTTTGTCCCCCAGGGCAAATATCCCTTACCCCCCTCCCTTGCTACTTTTCTCCCTCTCCGTCTTCCACTGTCTCCTATCTTTGTACCTTATTTTTTTGCCCTTTTTCCCTATGGGGCAAAATTTCTCCTTTGTGCTTAGAACATTGTCTTGGGGTGACTTGCAGCTACTTTGAGGCTCCTTACAAGTACTCTATCTACTTAGTACTGTGTTAACTTCAGTGCTGTATCCATTCAGTACTGTTTCCACTTCATTAGTGACCTACTCAGTACTGTATCTACTCAGTGATGTATCTAATTAGTACTGTGTCTTCGCAGTACTGTATCTACTCAGTTTTATCTGTTCAGTGCTTTATGTATCTACTCAGTACTGTATTCATTTTAGTATTGAATCTATGTCACTGTTGTGGTTGTTTCCCACACTGCTGATAAAGAATAAGATGACCCACATGGAATGGTAGTAAGATTAGGGGACTGTCCAGAGGGTGGGGGAATCTGCACAGCCCAAAGAATCTAAAATTAATTGCTTCCAGCAGATGTCCCAGATGTATAAAAGGGAGGCTACTTCTATGAAGACAGCTCCAGAGGACATCAGGCTCTTGGTCAGTTCAGACATGTCAATAGCCTAAACTACAGAAAAGAAAAGCCAACACACAATCATAAGACCCTCACCACCAATGCATATAATTTACACTTTTTAATTCTCTAGGACCCCCAAACAATCTGGTTCTGTTCTCATTCTTTGTGTGTGGCATTTGTTTGGGGGGGGGGGTATTTTTGGAGACAAGGTCTCACTAGGTAGCCTTGATTGGCCTAAAACTCACTATGTAGACCAGGCATCTCAAGTTTACAGAAATCCACCTTCTTCAGCCTCCAGAGTGCTGAAATTAAAGACATGTACAACCATGCCTGACCATTTTTACTTAGATTTATATTATATAATTTTATGGATATGACCCTTTTGCCTGTGTATATGTTATCAGGGCCCAAGACCACGGTAGGACCCCAGACATTAGCATAACTAACTCCATGTTACGAGTAGCATTCAGGCCATAAAACTCAGCAAACAGACAGCACTACCAGTCAAAAAGAAAACAAAGACCTAATTCATCAAAGTCCCTACTTCTGCAAAAGTCTTAACATCTACAAACATTGATTCAATGTTTGCTGTGATTCAATTCACAGCAACTGTTGGACTGAGTGTGAGGTCCCAGATGGAGGAGTTGGAGAAGGGACTGAAGGAGATGAGGGAGTTTCCATTCCCATGTGGAGGGAGTAACAGTGTCAACTTGTCAGGTCTCCCCGGTACTTCCAGAGATGGACCACCAACCAAAGAATGCATATGGAGGGACCCATGGTGCTGGCCACATATGTGGCAGAGGAGGGCCTTGTTGGCCATCAGTGGGAGGAGAGACCCTTGGGTCTGACAGTGTTAGATGCCCCAGTATAGGGGAATACCAGGGAGGGAAGATGGGAGTGGATGGGTGGGTGGGAGAATACCCTCATAGAGGCAGGGGGAGGAGGGATGGGATAGGGGGTTTCCAAAGGGAAGACCTGGAAAGGGGAAAACATTTGAAATGTAAATTAATTATCAAAAAATAAAAAGTAAAAAAATAATTAAAAAAATGAAAAAGAAAATGGGGCACAGACCTAAGCAGAGAAATCTTAACCAAGGAATTTTAAATGGCCAAAGAAACGCTTAAGGAAATGTTCAAAGTCCTTAGTCATCAGGGAAATGCATCATATCCTCCTCAGAATGACTAAGATCAAAAAGTCAAGTGACAGTACATGCTGCTGAGGATGTGGAGCAAGAGAAACACTCTTTCATTGGTAGTGCAATGAAGTTCAAACTTTACAACCACTTTGGAAATAAATTTGGTGGTTTTTCTGAAAATTTGGACTAATTCTACCTCAGGATCTAACTATATCATTCCTGGGCATATTCCCAAAGATGCCCCATTATACCACAGGGACATTGATCAACTATGTTCATAGCATCTGGAAACAACCTAGATATCCCTCAACTGAAGAATGGATAAAGAAATGTGGTACATCTATACAATAGAATAATATTCAGCCATTAAAAACAAAGACATCATGAATTTGGCAGGCAAATGAATGAAATTTGGAAATATCCTGAGTGAGGTAACCAAGACCCAAAAGGACATGCATGGTATGTAATTACTTATAAATGAATATTAGCCATAATATATAAGATACCCATGCTACATTTCACAAACCCAAAGAGGTAAACAAGATGGAAGGCCCATTTGAGTGTGCTTGATTCTCACCTAGAAAGGGATATAAAATACTTGTAGGAGGCAGGAGGAAGAAGGTAACTGGGTAGGAGAGGGGATGGGGAGGGTAATGAGGGCTTTTAGGATCAGGTGTGGGCAGAGACGGGAGATGGCCACATGCTCACGAAATTGAATGGAAATCTGCACCTAGGGGTGGGATCTACATCTCAAGGACATGCCAGAGACCTGGGTTAGAGGACACTCCCACGAATCAACAGTAGTGACCTTAGCTGAGACTCATAGCAGTGGATATATGGAACCTGAAGAGGCCAACTCCTGTAGCCAGGCAGGAACCATAGTGGACCAATAGGGACACCAACCCACCCGGAAAACTTTCAAACTAAAATTTATTCTGCTTACAAGAAATTCAGGGACAAAGATGGAGCAGAGACTGAGGTAATGGCCAAGTAATAACCAGCTCAACTAGAGACCCATCCCTTGGGCATGCAGCAATCCCTGACATTATTAATGATAATTTGTTATGCTTGCAGACAGGAGCCTAGCATGGCTGCCTTCTGAAAGGCTCTACCCAGAAGCTTACTCAGCAAAATACAGAGACCCACAGCAAAACATTGGATAGAGCTTGAGAACTCTTATGGAAGAGCTGAGGGATGGATTGAGGACCTGGAAGGGGATAGGAATTCCACAAGGAGACCAACAGAGTCAACTAACCTAGACCATTGGGGCTCTCATAAACTGCCAACCACAGAGCATCCATAGGCTGGACCTAGGCCCCACACACATATGAAGCAGTTGTGCTGTTCCATCTTCATGTGGGTGTGAGCAACTAGAGCAGGGGTTATCCCTAATGCTGTTGCCTGTCCATGGAATCCATTGCCCTAACTCAGCTTTCTTGTCTGGCCTCAGTGTGAAAAGAAGTGGCCAACCCTGCAGAGATATGATGTGCCAAGGCCGGGGAAAACCCAGAGGTTGCCTCCACTCTCTCAGTAGAGAAGGGAAGGTGGAGTGGGGAGGAACTGTGGAACATGGGGGACCAAAGGGGGGACAGAAATAGGGATGTAAAGCGAATAAATAAAAAAAAGAAGATAAAAATAGAGGGCTAAGTGTTCTAAATCACTGAGCCTTGTCTCTAGCCCCAGTTCTTTACCTCTGTGAATATTTGTGAAGGCCCTAAAGAGTTTAAGGAAGAAAGTCACATGATGTGTAAGAGGGTTAGTTTTTGTTTGTTTGTTTGTTTGTTTGTTTGTAAGAAGATGCAACATTTGTGTTTTCTCACCCCAAAAAGGGAACGCATAATGATTAAGAATGATTTCATGATTGGAGCAAAGTTCAACTAGGTTATGAGTTCTCATTGGGATTACCAACCAGAGCATGCACAAGGGCTTAGTTACTTCTAGGAGCAGGGGTGATTCAAAAGACAGCCCTGGGAGGATCTTCACTCTTGCTCATTCTTAGGATTTAAAGGATAACCAAGGAGAGAGACACAGGGAAATAAACTATCAAAAGCTCATATCAGGGTGGACAGGAGAACACAAGTATATGAATGACAAAAGGAGACTGATGGAGGGGACATTAAGTGACATTAAGATCACGGGAGGGTGTGGCCTCATAAAATTGCTCAGCGATGAGTCCAAAGTTTATTTTTTATAAGTTGTTTTTAAAACTTGTATTTAGTTTATAGAATGGGCATTTTATTTACATGTCTGTCTGTGCACTATACATATGCATGCTGTCCAAAATAGCACAAGAGGACGTTCAGTCTATAACCAGAGTTACAGATGGGTGTAAGCTACAATGTAGTCTCTGGGACCTAAACTCTGAGTCTTTTGCAGGAACAAGTGACCTTAACTGCTGAGACAGTCTCCA
Source organism: Uromys caudimaculatus (assembly GCA_028551405.1). Taxonomy (NCBI): domain Eukaryota; kingdom Metazoa; phylum Chordata; class Mammalia; order Rodentia; family Muridae; genus Uromys; species Uromys caudimaculatus. The sequence goes on from CM052701.1 coordinate 137,890,691, forward strand.
GCACTGAGACCAAACTTTAAAACCCAAACTCAGCACAGCACAGCTGTTCCTAAAAGGTACCAAATTATCTGTTAGCTTTGGAGGTTTCTCATTGTAAGTTTTGTCAACTTCATACAAACTTAAACATTTCTGGGTAGAGGGGACTTCAGCTGATGAAGCTGCTCCAGTGATTGTTCTGTGGGCATGTTTGAGGTAAAGTTCTAAATGGCTAACTGACGTGGGAGGACCCATCCTGCTGTAGATGGTTTTATCTATAAGCAAGTGGGCCTGAGCCATATAAGAAGAATAGTTGTTCAAGACAGGAGAAACAAGCTAGTGAGTAGCATTCCTCTATGGCCATGCCTTCAACTCTTATCTGGAGTTCCTACATTCCCTCTTTATATAATAAAATATGTAAAACAAATAAATCAATTTATCATAGGCAGGGAGTTTTCAGACCAAATTAACAATTGCAACCAAGTACCACTTCATGAACCAATGAGGTTCTATTGGGGTTACTAACCAGAGAGTAATTGAGGAGTTACACAAAAGAGCAGGAAAGACTCCAAAGGAGATGTATTATGATAAAGTCTCTCCAACACAGGCAAAGACTGTGACCTGGATCTGGCTGCATAGACTAAAGGCAACTGACAGATTCAAAAATGTCCTCCTTGAAGCTCAGGGCTCAAAGTTCCCACCCTCAGCTGTTATTTTCTGCTATTAAAACCATGGGATGGGGCTCCTTTTTATTCTGAGCCTCAGAAGCCTCCCGCTCATCCTGGAGGAAATGTTTTAATGTATAGGAAACTGTCATACTAGAGCTCTCTTTTCTTTTGATGAGTGGGTTGGCTAGTTTCGGAAAACTTCACACAATCTGGGAAGAGAAAACGTCAATTGAGATGATGCCCCCATCATATTGCCTATAGGTGAGGTTGCAAGAATATCCTCCTTCAAAGACAGATGTTGGCGGTCTCCACCAACTATGGGCAGTGCCATCCCTAGGCGTGTGGTCCTGTGTTGTATAAGGAAGCAAACTGAGGTAGTCATGGCAAGCAAGCATTTTTTTTATTAGGATTACTAAGAGGAGTGGAGATAAAGGGTTACACACAGGAGCAGGGAAGAGTTAAAAGCAACCAAACCACCAAAAACTCACTCCAACCTGAATGACAACTCAAGAAAGTTGCAGTCTTGATGCTCTCTGCACAGCTTGCAGAAAGCTGTCCAATCTGAGAATGTCCTCTCTCTATGGATTGGCTGGTCAGTTAGACTCCTATAACACCTGTTTATTCCTTTTATAAAGCTTGGGAGGAGCCTTTCAGAATCTCCCAAGTTTCTATTTTCCAGGCATATGACCATGTTTATCTCCTGAGCTTATTAAGACTTCCCAGAGGGAGCTGTTCAACTCAAAGTAGACTGCCAAACAGCAAATGCCACATGCACCTGCAGCAGAATCACATGAACTGTAAGAGGTTGGAGGAAGGGGCTGAGGGATGTCCAGAATCTCAGGTAAGGATCCCACCCCTTCTTTCCATGAAGGAACATCAACCATCAACAAGCCTTATCTTGGGATTCTCTTACAAGAGTCATAGCTGCTCCAATGACACAGAGGACAGAGCTCTATGACACTGGGTGAAAGAGTGACAGCATTGTCTTAGTGTTAGTCTTTCTCTGCCTTGGGAGGATCTAGGGTCTTCACTCTTGTTCATTCTTAGGATTTGAAGGATAACCAAAGGAGACAGAGACATGGAGATAAGCTATCAAAAGATCATACCAGGATGGATCCTCCATTTTAAAAAATTATAAACCTGCCTGGTGGAGAACTACCTGATGCCAGTTACCTGACCAGCAAAATGTCTTGTTTGCTTATATTTTAAATATTAATTGTTCTTTTTGAATTTCACATCATGCACCCGAATCCTACTCATCTCCCTTTATACCCACTCTCCATGCTTGCAACCCCCCAACAGAGAAAACATATCATTGTGGAAGCTGTAGTATGTCAGTGTGTCCCACACTATACCCTTTTGTCCACACTTCTTTGCTTGCAAATATTTTTTCATTGCAATGAGTCGTTGGTCTGGTACTAGGTCTGTCTGTTTCAGAATAACTCACAGAGAGAAATGAACTTTAACAGGAAGGACATTCCTTAAAGAAGGAATATACAATATGTACATTATTAAACAAATAAGCCTTTTGCTCATGACAGCCGTCTTTACTCATAGAGGCCCACTTCTGATGGCCCCGTCCCATGGGCAGGAACTGTGTCATTCTGTCTCCACCAAGGTCATGCCTGACTGCACAATGGAAGTTTTGCTTGTATGTATATCTGTCTACCACATGCATGCCGAGTGACCATAGAAGCCAGAAGACTGCATTGGATCCCCTGGAACTGAAGTTACATTTGGTCATGAATCACCATTTTGACACTGGGAACCATGTCACTCCAGTGTCTGAGAATATTCTAGAGTACATCTGCCAATTCATCTCAGAATGAGGATGATGGCTACAGAGCCTTCTGAATGTTATCAGAAGCTACTCTGTATACTCCTGGATTCATGATCACTCAACAGCAGATCATTCAGACAGACAACACAATAGTATTTTAATCAATTCAGGAGAGATCTATCCTGAAACTGAGGATACACTGAAATTGTGATACACTGGGTGAGGATGGTTTTTTGTTCCCAATATATGGGAATAGCTGTTGCATGGACTTTTTTTTTGAACCATCCATCCAGTCATCCAGAATTTGAGAATATGCACCCTGACACCTATGAAATTTTCGTCCGATGGCTAGGACATGCAACTGGAAAGGAATGTCTCTCAGGCTATGTTTGTCTCCACCTTTGTCAAACTCTCCTCATGTCCCTTGATTTTGAGATGAATTATTAGGTCATCTGCAGGTATCCTCTCCAATGACTAGGTTTAAGACAGAGAACTAGCACCAACTGAATTACTGTTCTGATAATTTGATCCAATTATTTTCCTAGAACTACTGCACCATACAAATCAAGAAATACTGGAAGTGGTTAAGAGTCCACAGATCCAGAAATTGCTTTATTTGCTATATTTGGTATAGCTGTGGACTCAGATCACAAAAAAGTTACTGGATTCTTAGTTAGTTAGTTAGTTAGTTAGTTAGTTAGTTAGTTAGTTAGTTAGTTAGTTAATTTGTCTGTCTTAGACAATATCTTACTATGTAACCCTGGCTGGCCTTGACATAACTCTGTAGACCAGCCTGGCCTTCAAATCACAAATCCACCTGTCTCTGTGTCCCACATGCTTCAAATAAAGACATGAGCCACCCCAACCTGTTGGGTTAATGGAGTATCCTTCATCCACTCCCCCACAGGGCTTGGCCACTAGGGGAGGCGGGACTCAGGAAGTTTAACTGCGCTTACCCCATGCTGGCACCGGGCAGGTGTCAGGCTATGGGAAGCCACTGGATACCACTCCAGGGGTGGGGGGAGTGCAGTCTGAGATCCCAAGGACAGACAGAGCTGGCTGGGGGTCCCCAGACCTGCATGGAGGCCTGGGCCATCTGGTTCTCAGGCTCTTGGGCACCCAGATGCCACTGAGAGACGCAGCAGAGCTGGGAACACATAGCATTCCCTTCCAACTCTGTAGTTACCTCACTTGATGGCATCCATATTAAAACCCAACCTGAGAATTATATTTGATCTGTACTACCCAATTCTAGAGTTCACTTTGCCTCATGTGTTGGTTAGTTTTTTATGTGTTTGAGGACCCAGTAAGTACTTGGTACAAAATAAGAAGAAGGACCCATTGCCTTGTGGGATGTGGTATTATGTCCTTGCGATATTAGTGTTGTCAACATAATAGGCTCTGGAATCACCTAGGAGACAAGCCACAGGAACACCTATAGGTATTTTCCTGATGAACTTAGCTTGGCCATGTTTGTAAGGTTGTATTCTGATCAGTTTACCTGAGGCAGGAAAACTGTTTGGTTGTTTTGGTTTGGTTTGGTTTGGTTTTTTGGTTGGTTGTTCTTTTAGTTTTTTTGGTTTTGGGGGGGGGGGTTCTGTTTGTTTGTTTGTTTGTTTGTTTGTTTTTATGTAATCATGAGTTTCCTGGACTATGTAAATGAGGTTGGCCTCCAACTGACAAAGATCCACCTCTCTCTGCCTCCCAGGTTCTGGGCTTAAATGTCTATGCCACCATGCCCAGTGTGGGAAGACTCACTCTAAAAGAATACCATAGACTAGGGTTGGGTCCTGAGCTATGTGAAAAGAAGAAGCTAGCTGTTCAGGAGCATCCATTGTTCTCTTCTTCCTGACTGCTGATGCTGTATGACCAGCTGCCTCAAGTCTCTACATCCAAGACTTCTCCACCAATATAGACTAAACCCTACAACCATGAGACAAAAATAAAACATTTATTTCTTTAAGTTGTTTTTGCCTAGATATGATATGATAGGAAGAGCAAAAAGGCTAAGATATCCTCAATTCAGTACACAAAATGCACCAAATCTATCACATGGCAATAGTGTCTCAAGAAAGAACATTAGTATAGCCACCTTCCTTTTGAAAAAGGTAGCAAATCCAGCACTCAGAAGACAGAGGCAGGTAGATCTATATGAGTTTGAAACCATCCTGGTCTCAAACAAGGAGAGTTCCAGGATGGCCATGGTTACACTGAGAAACTTTGTCTCAAAAAACCTACACAGAAAGAAAGAAAAAAAGATAAGAGAGTTCGGTTAGTAAAGATACAGCACATGAACAAAGTCAGGTGGAGCTATAGAAAATGGTCTGAGGCACAAGATTATCAATGCAGAAAGGGGTGGGAGGCTGCAACATGGTACAGAAATGTACAGTAGAGGAAATTTGCAACTATAAAAGAACAGGGAGTTCTGTGGCTTCAACTAAAGTTTGGGAAAAGAATGAGTTTATGGCATCATAAATGTGACAGTGACTCAGCAAAGCAATTTCTTTTATTAAAAGTGTGTGATGGTACCCAAACCCAGCCACCAAGCACGCATGGCCAAGATGACCTCTGAGGTAGTTTGAATGAGAATGACCCCACAGTCTCATATGGTGGGATACTTGGTTTCCCAGATGGAGGAAGTATTTGGGGAGGATTAGGAGATGTGTCCTTGTTGGAGGAGGAGTGTCATTGGAAGTGGGCTGAGGTTTCAAATGCCCATGTCATTTTCAGTCTTTTTCTTTCTCTGCCACCTGCTTGTGGATCAAATGTGAGTTCTCACTACTGCCCCAGCACCATGCCTGCCTGCCTGCTGCTGTGGTATACATTATAATAGTCATGGACCTTCTGATGGTCCTCTGTAAGTTACCTTGGACATACTGTTTTGACACGGCAATAGAAAAGTAACTAAGACAGCCTCTGTCTATTATCTTGAGTGCAGGTGATGACTGTGTCTCTTCCTATTGGTGAGAGAATGGCTTCATAATCAAGTCTAGCCAAATAAATCCTTGATTTTACAAGGTGCATTGATCATGATGCTTTATTACAGCAACAGAAAAGGAACTAATACATTGACCTATTGTAGACTGGCAGGAGGGTTCAGGAGTCAAAGGCACTTGCTGCTCAGCATGACAATCTGATTTTTACTCACAGGACCTAAGAAAGAAAGAACCAACTCCTTTGAGTTGTCCTCTGAATTCCCCGAGTACTCTTAAGTATATGCATAAACAAAAGATAAATACATAGGTAGGTGGGTGGGTAGATAGATAGATAGATAGATAGATAAAAATAAATCAACAAAATATTAAAAAATCAGGGAGCTGGAGACATGGCTCAATGGGTAAGTAATTCACAGTACCCACATGGCAGCTCAAAATTGCATGCAATTTAAGTTCCAGGGTATCTGACACCCTCATACAGATATACATATAGGGAAAACACAAATGAACATAAAACAAAAATAAATAAATCATAAAAGGTTAACAGAAGGGGCTGCACCTTCCACCATAAGCAGACCATCAGCTTATCTGCTCCTCTGAAGATCCCACAGGCTGAAGGCCCCCCAGGAGGTTTGCTACACCCAGGGCCACAGATACTATAGTCTGAAAGCATTCAGCAGGTCTACTACAGCCAGAATCACAGGCCTCCTAGGAGACCTGTAGCAGCCAAGGGACACAGGAGGCAGGCTCCAGACAGACACCCAGGCCAGGAAACACCAGAGATAAACATATGGTGAGAAACAAGCACAGGACCATAAACAACAGAAGCCAATTTATTCTGGCACCATCAGAACCCAGTTCTATCACCACAGCAAGCTCTGGATATACCAATACACCTAAAAACCAGGATGCTGACATAAAATCCTATCTCATGAAGATAATAGAGTCTTTTAAAGAGGTTATAAATAACTCACTGAAATATATACAGGAAAACACGGGTAAACAGGCAGAAACCCTTAAAGAGGAAACAAATAAATAAATTAAAGAAATACAGGAAAACACAATAAAATGGGTGAAGGAATTGAACAAAGAAGTCCAAGACCTAAAAATAGAAGTAGAAACAATAAAGAAAACACAAATGGAGGCAACCTTGAAAATGGAAAACTTAGGGAAAAGATCTGGAACTAAAGATGCAGGCATCCACAACAGAATACAAGAGATAGAAGAGAGAATCTCAGGCATAGAAGATACCTTAGAAGATATTGACACAACTGTCAAAGAAAATACAAAACTTCTAACCCAAAACATCCAGGAAATCCAGGAAACAACAAAAAGACCAAACCTAAGAATAATAGGAGTAGAAGAGAGCAAAGATTCCCAGCTCAAAGGACCTAAAAATATCTTCAACAAAATCATAGAAGAAAATTTCCCCAACCTAAAGAAAGAGATAGCCATGAATGTACAAGAAGCTTATAGAACATCAAGTAGATTGGACCAGAAAAGGAAATACTCTCATCATATAATATTCAAAACACCAAATGTACATAACAAAGAAAGAGTATTAAAAGCAGTAAGGGAAAAGGCCAACTAACATGTAAAGGCAGACCTATCAAAATTATACCAGACTTCTCAACAAAGACCCTAAAAGCTAGAAGAGCCTGGACAGATGTTGTGCAGATCCTAAGAGAACACAAATGCCAACCCAAGCTATTATGCCCTGCAAAACTCTCAATCATCATAGAGGAAGAAGACAAAATATTCCATGATAAAGCCAAATTTAAACAATATCTATCTAACATTCTAGCCCTACAGAGGAATCTAGAAGGAAAGCTAGAACACAAGGATGATAGCTACAACAAAGAAAATACAAGATATTAATCATCTCACAACAAAACCAAAAGGAGAGACTCACATACACATAATGCCACCTACAACAACAGACATGACAGGAACTAACAATCATCTGTCTTTAGTGTCTCTCAGCATCAACAGACTAAATTGTCCAATAAAAATACATAAGCTACCAGACTGGAAAAGCAAGGCGGTTCCAGAATTTTGCTGCATACAAGAAACACACCTCCGTCCCTTCTGCTGGGGCAGACTCCTAGCTGGTCTGCTCCTGTGAAGACACCATATCTTGACCCATCTTAGAGGATCCTCTGCACTCAGAACAATTGGTAAGAACCCCTCCCAAGTCCCAGAGATGTTGGTGGGAGCCTGAAGGACCCAGGACCCATCACCCACCAAAATCCCACCTCCTGAATCCCACTCCTCTTCCGTTCCTTCTGCCTGGTCTCTTCTGCTGGAGCAGACTCCTATCTGCTCCTGTGAAGACACCATATCCTGACCCATCCTAGAGGTTCTGCTGCACTTAGAGCAGTCGAGGATTCTCTGTACTCAGAGCAGTTGCCAGTCCCACAACACCCAGAGGATTCTCCAATCCCAGATTCTCTAACCCACCCAGGATCACAGGATCACAGGATCACAGGAACACAGGATCCGAGGAGCTTGGTCACACTAGGATCTCAGAGTCCCAGAGGCAGCTTGACTCCCAGGAGCTCTGACACACTCAGGATATCAGGATCACAAGATCCCAGAATCATAGGATCCCAGAAACAGCTGGAATATGAGGAGTTCTGACACACCCAGAATCACAGGAAGGACAGACTAGAGTCAAATATAACAAGGGCAGGTAGCAATACAGATAACCAGATGGCAGGAAGCATGGGTAAGAACAGAAGCCACAGAAACCAAGGTTACTTGGCATGATGACAACATAATTCTCCCAACATAGCAAGTCCTGGATACACCATCATACTGGAAAACCAAGATTCAGATCTAAAATCACTTCTCATGATGCTAATAGAAGACTTTAAGAAGAACATAAATAACTCCCTTAAAGGAATACAGGAGAACACAAGTAAACAGGTTGAAGCACCAAAAGAGGAAACACAAAAAACCCTTAAAGAATTACAGGAAATTACAATCAAACAGGTGAAGGAAATGAACAAAAATGTCCAGGATCTAGAAATGGAAAAGGAAACAATAAAGAAATCACAAAGTGAGACAACCCTGGAGATAGAAAATCTAGGAAAAAGATCAGGAGTCATAGATGCAAGCATCACCAACAGAACACAAAAGATAGAAGAGAGAATCTCAGATACAGAAGATACCATAGAAAACAATGACACAACAGTCAAAGAAAATGCAAAAAGCAAATAACTACTAATTCAAAACATCCAGTAAATACAGGAAACAATGAAAAGACCAAACCTAAGGATAATAGGTATAGAAGAGAGCAAAGATTCCCAAATTAAAGGGCCAGTAAATATCGTCAACAAAATTGTAGAAGCAAACTTCCCTAACCTAAAGAAAGAGATGCCCATGAACATACAGGAAGCCTACAGAACTCCAAATAGACTGGACCAGAAAAGAAATTCCTCCCGTCACAAAATAATCAAAACACCAAATCCACTAAACAAAGAATGAATATTAAAAGCAATAAGGGGAAAAGGTCAAGTAAAATTTAAAGGCAGACCTATCAGAATTACACCAGACGTCTCACCAGAGACTATGAAAACTAGAAGATCCTAGGGAAAATGTCATACAGACCCTAAAAGAACACAAATGCCAGCCCAGGCTACTATATCCAGCAAAATTCTCAATTACCACAGACTGAGAAAACAAGACATTCCATGACAAAACCAAATTTACACATTATCTTCCCACAAATCCAGCCCTAAAAAGGATAACAGATGGGAAACACCAAAACAAAGAGGGAAACTACACCCTAGAAAAAGCAAGAAAGTAATCTGTCAGCAAACACAAAAGAAGACAGCCACACAAACATAATTCCACCTCTAACAACAAAAATAACAGAAAGTAACAATCACTTTTCCTTAATATCTCTTAACATCAATGGACTCAATTCCTCATTAAAAAGAAATAGACGAACAGACTGGATACATAAACAGGACCCAGCAATTTGCTGAATACAGGAAATGCACCTCACTGACAAAGACAAACACTACCTCAGAGTAAAAGGTTGGAAAACAATTTTCCAAGCAAATGGTCCCAAGAAACAAGCTGGAGTAGCCATTCTAATACCGAATAAAATCAACTTTCAACCAAAAGTTATCAAAAAAGATAAGGAAGGATACTTCATGCTGATCAAAGGAAAAATCTACCAAGAAGAACTCCCAATTCTGAACATCTATGCTCCAAATGCAAGAGCACCAACATTCATTAAAGAAACTTTACTAAAGCTCAAAGCACACATCTCGCCTCACACAATAATAGTGGGAAACTTCAACACCCCACTCTCAGCAATGGACAGATCATGGAAATAGAAAATGAACAGAGACACAGTGAAACTAACAGATGCTATGAACCAAATGGATCTAACAGAAATACACACACACACACACACACAGACACACACACACACAGACACACACACATATATAACATTTCATCTTAAAGCAAAAGAATATACCTTCTTCTCATCACCTCATGGTACCTTCTCCAAAATTAACTATATAATTGGTCACAAAACAGGCCTCAACAGATACAAGAAGATTTAAATAATCCCATGCACCCTATCAGACTAAGGCTGGTCTTAAATACTAACAAAAACAACAGAAAGCACATACACACATGGAAGCTGAACAACACTCTACTCAATGACAAATTGATCAAGGAAGAAAGAAAGAAATTAAAGACTTTTTAGAATACAATGAAAATAAAGACACATCATACCAAAACTTATGGGACACAACGAAAGCAGTGGTAAGAGGAAAACTCATAGTTCTAACCAACTCCAAAAAGGAACTGGAGAAAGCCTGCACTAGCAGCTTGACAGCACACCTGAAAGCTCTAGCACGAAAAGAAGCAAATACACCCAAGAGGAATAGAGAGTAGGAAATAATCAAACTCAGGGCTGAAATCAACCAAATTAAATAAATCAGAAATGAAAAGGGAGACATAACAACAGAAACTGAGGAAATTAAAAAAATCATCAGATTCTACTACAAAAACCTATACTCAACAAAACTAGAAAATCTAGATGAAATGAATGGTTTTCTAGACAGATACTACATACCAAAGTTAAGTCAAGAACAGGTAAACCATCTAAACAGTCCCATATCCCCTAAGGAAATAGAAAAAGTCATTAAAACTCTCCTAACCAAAAGAAACCCAGGGCCAGATGGCTTTAGTGCAGAATTCTACCAGACCTTCAAAGAACAGCTAATACCAATAATCCTCAAACTATTCCATAAAATAGAAACTGAAGGAACACTACCCAATTCACTCTATGATGCCACAATTACTCTGATACCTAAAACACACCGAGATCCAACAATAAAAGAGAACTTCAGACCAATTTCACTTATGAATATCAATGCAAAAATGCTCAATAAAATTCTAGCAAACCAAATCCAAAAACACATCAAAAAGATCATTCAGCATGATCAAGTAGACTTCATTCCAGGGATGCAAGGATTGTTCAATATATGAAAATCCATAAATGTAATTCACTGTATAAACAAACTCAAAGAAAAAAATCACATTATCATCTCATTAGATGCTGGAAAACATTCGATAAAATACAACACCCCTTTATGTTAAAGTGCTGGAGAGATCAGGAAATCAAGGCCCATACCTAAATATAATAAAAGCAATGTACAGCAAACCAACACCCAATGTCAAATTAAATGGAGAGATACTCAAAGCAATCCCACTACAAGCAGGGACAAAACAAGGCTGCCCACTCTCCCTATATCTATTTATTATAGTAGTCAAAGTTCTAGCCAGAGCAATAAGAAAACAAAAGGAGATTAAGGGAATGCAAATTGGTAAAGAAGACGTCAACATATCACTATTTACAAATTATATGGTAGTATACTTAAGCAACCCCAAAAATTCTACTAGAGAACTTCTACAGCTGATACACAACTTCAGGAAAGTGGCTGGATATAAAATTAACTCAAATAAATCAGTAGCCTTCCTGTATACAAATGATAAATGGGCAGAGAAAGAAATTAGAGAAACAACACCCTTCACAGTAGTCACAAATATTATAAAATACCTTAGAGTAACTCTAACCAAGCAAGTGAAAGATCTATATGACAAGAACTTCAAGTCTGTCAAGAAAGAAATAGAAGACCTCAAAAAAATGGAGGGATCTCCCATGTTCATGGATTGGTAGGATTAACATTGGAAAAACAGCCATCCTACCAAAACTAATATACACTTTGAATGCAATCCCCATCCAAACATTCAAGCTGCTTAGAGGCTCATCTCACAAGAGATGAGCTTAGGGCAAAAGCTCTCCATATTCTGTTCCTGGTTGAAAAAATTATTAACCTCCCTGTTGATTACTTCAATGAAATGATGTCCAAGGAGCAATTCAACAAAGCTCAGATAGCATTAATCTGAGATATATGCAAGAGAAGTAAAAATAAAGTCGCCACTCAGAACCATAGGAAAAGGAAGCTGGAGAACATCACAGAGTTGGAGCAAGACTTAAAAGACGAGAGAGAAAAACTACTCAGAGAAAAGGGAGAAAATGACCGAAACCTCCATCTACTGAAAAGGCAGCTCAGCACTTTGTATCTTGAAGTCTTCAGCATGTTACGGGATGATAATGGAAAACTTTACTCTCCTAGTGAATACTCTCTGCAGCAAACTAGAGATGGCAGTGTATTCCTTGTTCCCAAAAGCAAGAAGCCAGATACAAAGAAAAACTAGGTTCAGGAGGATAGAACCTTTTCTGAGCTAGTGTTTGTTTTGTACTGCTAAAACTTCCTACTTTGATGTGAAATGCAGAAACACTTTATAACTATGCAGAATTATAGCCAAAGCTAGTGTAGAAATAATATGAAACTTTACAAAGCATTAGAGTCTCAATGTTGAATCAGTTTCATTTTAACTCTCAAGTTGATTTCTTAGGCATCATTTGGGCTAGTTTCTGTGTAAGTGTATATACTACAAAACTTATTTTTACTGTTCTCATTTGTTACAGTCATAGACTTATATAACATCTGGCTAAAAGCAAACTACTGAAAACTAAACAAACCACTATACTTTGTTATATACTGTATGAACAATGGAACTTGAAAATATCATCCTGAGTGAGGTAACTCAGTCACAAAAGAATGAAAATGGTATGTACTCACTGATATGTGGATATTAGCCCAAAAGTTTGGAATACCCAAGTTTCACTTTACAGTAACTGCTGGACTGAGAGTGAGGTCCCAGATGGAGGAGTTGGAGAAGGGACTGAAGGAGCTGAGGGAGTTTGCAGCCCCATGGAGGGAGCAACAGTGTCAACTGGCCTGACCCTCCCCTCCTCCGGTCCTCCTGGAGGCTGGACCACCAACAAAAGAATACACATCATGGGACCCATGGTTTGGACCACATATGTGGCAGAGGAGGGCCTTGTTGGCTATCAGGGGAAGGAGAGGCCCCAGTAAAGGGGAATGTCAAGGTGGGAATATGGGACTGGGTGGGCGGGTGGGTGGGAGGTGGATTTCCCTCATAGAGGTGAGGGAGGGGGAGGGGATAGGTGGTTTCCAAAGAGGAGACCTAGAAAGGGGGAAACATTGGAAATAAAGTATCAAAAAATAATTTAAAAAAATGACATTTTTATATTAAATTGTTTAGATCTGATAAAAATTAAAAGGAGCTAGCACTAATAGAGGAATATCATGATTTAAAAAAAAAAAAAAAAAAAAAAAACCAGATACACTGAATCTAATAGAAGAGAAAGTGGGACTCCATCTGTGGCGGGAGACTTCTAACTGGGCCACCAGGGTTCTATAGTCAACTAGCGCCGGGAGAAAGCTACCCTCCCAGGAGCATGGAAAAGCCGTGAGTGGGGATAAAACGAGCACCACTGCTCACTGGGACCCACCCGGAACCCGCAGGACACAGAGACTGAGGAAAAGTCCGAAACAGAAAACTTCCAGTCTCCATCTATGGTAGGAGACCTCCGTCTGGACCACCGAGGGTTCCATAGCCAAGTAGCACCAGGAGAAAACTACCCTCCCAGGAGCATGGAAAAGCCGTGAGTGGGGATAAGACGAGCACCACTGCTCACCGGGACGCACGCAGAACCCGCCAGACAGAGTGACTGAGGAAAAGTCAAGGACAGAAAAATTCTGGTTTCCATCTGTGGCCGGGGACCTCAGCCTGTGCTACAGGGCTTCAAGAGAGAGCTGGTATCCCAGGAGTGCTGACACACCTTTGAGCACAGGCAAGACCACCACTCCTGTTCAAATTCACTGGATAAAGAGGGAGCCTTGCAGAGCCACCAGGACACAGGAACCAAGGGACAGCTGGGGACAAGATACTTCTGGTTTCTGTCTGCACCCCAGAGCTGACTCTGTGCCATAGCTCTCCAAACCCAAAAACCTCTCAGAGAGAGCTGGTCTTCAAGGAGTATTGACACAGAGGCCTGCAGGAGGGACAAGTCACAGCCAAACAGAGTAAGACCAGCTAACATCAGAGTTAACAAGATGGCAAAAGGCAAGAGCAAGAATATAAGGAACAAAAACCAAGGTTACTTGGCATCATCAGAACCCAGCTCTCCCACCACAGCAAGCCCTGGATACCCCAACACACCAGAAAAGCAAGACTCAGATTTAAAATCATTTCTCATGATGATGATAGAAGACTATAAGAAAGAAATGAATAACACCCTTAAAGAAATAAAAGAGAACAGTGATAAACAACGAGAAGCCTTTAAAGAGGAAACACAAAAATCCATTAAAGAATTACAGGAAAATACAATCAAACAGGCAGATTACAGGAAAACACAATCAAATAGATGAAGGAAATGAACAAAACCATCCAGAAGCTAAAAATAGAAATGGAAACAATAAAGAAATCACAAAAGGAGACAACCCTGGAGTTAGAAAACCTAGGAAAGAGATCAGGAGTCAAAGATGCAATCATCACAAACAGAATACAAGAGATAGAAGAGAGAATCTCAGGAGCAGAAGATACCATAGATAACATTGACACAACAGTAAAAGAAAATTGCAAAATGCAAAAAGCTCTTAAATCAAAACATCCATGAAATCCAGGACACAATGAGAAGACATGACCTAAGGATAATAGATGTAGAAGAAAGGGAAGATTACCAACTTAAAGGACCAGGAAATATCTTCAACAAAATCTCACAAAGACCCAACAAAGAAAGAAAACTTCAGGCCAATTTCCCTTATGAATATCGATGCAAAAATACTCAATAAAATTCTCGCAAACCGAATCCAAGAACACATCAAAATGATCATTCATCATGATCAAGTAGGCTTCATCCCAGGGATGCAGGGATGGTCCAATACCCGGAAATCCATCAATGTAATTCACTACATAAACAAACTCAAAGAAAAAAACCACATGGTCATTTCCTTAGATGCTGAAAAAGCATTTGACAAAATTCAACATCCCTTCATGATAAAAGTTTTGGAAAGATCAGGAATTCAAGGCCCATACCTAAACATAGTAAAAGCAATATGCAGCAAACCAGTAGCCAACATCAAACTAAATGGAG
>CM052701.1:137906109-137930738 GCA_028551405.1 Uromys caudimaculatus
CCCTCACAGAGGCGGGGAGGGGGAGGGGATAGGGGGTTTCCAAAGAGGAGACCCAGAAAAGGGGAAACATTGGAAATGTAAATAAAGTATCAAAATTAATTAATTAATTAATTAATTAATTAAAAAAGAGAAATGTTCAACATCCTTAGTCATCAGGGAAATGCAAATCAAAACAACCCTGAGATTCCACCTCACACCAGTCAGAATGGCTAAGATCAAAACAGATGTTGGCGAGGATGTAGAGAAAGAGGGACACTTCTCCATTGCTGGTGGAATTGCAAGCTGGTACAACCACTCTGGAAATCAGTTTGGTGGACCCTGAGAAAATTGGACATAGTACTATCTGAGGACCCACCTATACCACTCCTGGGTATATACCCAGAAGATGCTCCAACATGTAATAAGGACACATGCTCCACTAAGTTCATTTCAGCCATATTTATAATAGCCAGATGCGGGAAACAACCCAGATGTCCCTCAGCAGAGGAATGGATACAGAAAATGTGGTACATTTACACAATGGAATACTACTCAGCTATTAAAAACAATGACTTCATGAAATTCACAGGCAAATGGATGGAACTTGAAAATATCCTGAGTGAGGTAACTCAGTCACAAAAGAACAAACACGGTATGTACTCACTGATAAGTGGATATTAGCCCAAAAGTTCAGAACACCCATGATTCAATTCACAGCAACTGTTGGACTGAGTGTGGGCTCCCAGATGGAGGAGTTGGAGGAGGGACTGAAGGAACTGAGGTAGTGCAGCCCCATCGGGAGGGAGCAACAGTGCCAACTGGTCAGGCCCTCTGGTGCTCCCAGAGACTGGACCACCAACCAAAGCATGCATATGGAGGGGCCCATGGTGCTGGCCACATATGTGGCAGAGGAGGGCCTTGTTGGCCATCAGTGGGAGGAGAGGCCCTTGGGTCTGAAAGTGTTGGATGCCCCAGTATAGGGGAATGTCAGAGAGGGAAGATGGGAGTGGGTGGGCTGATGGGTGGGTATATACTCTCATAGTGATAGGGGGGATGGGATAGGGGGTTTCCAAAGGAGAGACCTGGAAAGGGGAAAACATTTGAAATCTAAAAAAAATCAACAATAAAATGAAAAAAATAATATAAAATAAAATGGGGTACAGAGCTAAACAAAGAATTCTGAGGAATCTCAAATGGCTGAGTAGCACTTGATGAAATGTTCAACATCCTTAGTTATCAGGGAAACGAAAATCAAAATGACCCTTAAATTCCAGCTCACATCGATCAGAATGGCTAAGATCAAAAATGCAAGTGACAGCAGATGCTGGTGAGGATGGGGAGAAAGAGGAACTCTCCTCCATTGCAGATGTGACTGCAAGCTGGTACAACCACTTTGGAAATCAATCTGATAATACCTGAAAAAATTGGAAATAGTTCTACCTGAAGACCTAGCTTTTCCACTTCTAGGCATATACACAAAAGATGCTCCAACATATAACAAGGACACATGCTCCACTATGTTTATAGCAGCCTTATTTATAACAGCCAGAAACATGAAACAACCCAGATGTCCCTCAACAGAAGAATGGATACAGAAAATGTTCTACATTTACACAATGGAGTACTACTTAACTTTTAAAAACAATGATTTCATGAAAGTTGCTAGCACATGGATGGGCGTAGAAAATATTCTGTCGGGACAAGTCTGGCGTGGTGGGATGAAGCCCCACATGTCTTTCCCAGGCTCTGCAGCTCTGGGTGGGACAGGAGACACGCAGACCATGCATCTTCCCACACAGTCCGATGGGCAGGTGGGGGCTGTGGGAAGCTTTTCAGGCCCTGCCTGTGGGTCTGGGAGGGGGCCATTCTTGGGGAACGTGCAGCAGCCATCTCTGTGGGTTCTCTAGCCTGGGACACCCCACAGGGTGTCACAGATGGGCTAGCTAGAGCTCAGCTGGGGTTCCCGCTAACTGCTTAGGCTTGGGTGAATGGGTATCATCTGGGAGCGCAGAGAAGCCCTCAGCAAGAGATTAGATGTGGCTCCTTAATGGAGGGCCAGATCCCTCCCTTCCCACGGCGGGTCAAGATGAAGAGACAGTCCATAATTCTAAAACATTTATTTTCATTGTGTGGAGTGGCACGGATGGAATTGTATCCCTGTCTTTCTGGGAGAGGTGAGGCAGTTATAGTAACTGGGAAGGGGCGTGGCTAAACCTCCAGGTGTCTCATTAACATGGGGATGGCTTGGGCTGTGTGGCCATGCCTCTACCTGAGGAGGTGTGGTACGTGCCCTTGACTGGAGCCAAAATCCTCCTGGGAGCTTTGGCATAAAGCTTTTCGGTCTCTTGTTGATTGTTCCATTGGGTCACCCAGATTTTATGCCCATGCTCAACCGGATCCAGATCGCCTATCACAGATCACTGCTCCACATCATTCTGAATGAGGTAACCCAGCCACAAAAGAACACACAGGGTATGTACTCACTGATAAGTGGATATTAGCCCAAAAGCTCAAAATACCCACAATTCAACCCACAGACCATGTGGAGTTTAGGAGTAAGGAAGACCTGGGTGTGAATGCTTTAGTCCTGCATTGAAAGGGGAACAAGATCATTGTGGGAGGTGGAGGGAGGTGGACCTGGGGAGAGAGAGGAGAGGGAGGAAATAAGGGGGCAGTATCAGGTACTGGAGGGAACAGGAAAGAGGTACAGTGGGTCAGGAAATCAAATAACAATATATAGCAGTGGGGGGTGAGGAAATGGGCATAGCCAATGGACGATTCCAGAAACGAAGGAAGTGAGAGGCTCACAAGACCCAACCAGGAAGACTTTAACATCAAAGGGGAGATAGAACCTGTAGAGACCACCTACAGTAGATTGGTATGGCTCCTTGTTGAGGAATGGGCCACCCACCCATATCAAAGTTTTTAACCAGAAATGTTATTGTCCAAAGGAAAGACAGGGACAAAAAAATAGAGCAGAGTCTGAAGGAAAAGCCATCCATGGACCACCCCACCTGGTGATCCATCCTATCTGCAGACACTAAACCCAACACTGTTGCTGTTGCCAAGAGGCACTTGCTAACAGGGACCTGGTATGGTTGTTCCATGGGAGGCTCTGCCAGTAACTGACCAATGCAGATGCGAATGCTTGGAGCCAACCATGAGACTGAGCTCAGAGACCCCAATGGTAAAGCTGGCAGAAGGATTGGAGGAGCAAAGCTGGAATGCAACCCCATAGGAAGAACAATGTCAGCAGGCCAGTCCACCCAGTGCTCCCAGTGCCTAAACCACCAACCAAAGAGTGTACTGAGAGGGATCCATGGCCCCAGATACATATGTAGCAGAGGATGGCCTTGTCTGATATCAATGATAGGGGAGACCCTTGATCATTGTGGAGGTCTGATGCCCCAGTGAAGGGGAATGTTGGAATGGTGGGGCAAGAGATGGTAGGTGGGTGGGAGAGCACCCTCATAGAGGCAAAGTAAAGGAGGGAGAGGGCAGATGTGGTATGGGGGGGGGGGTTGTGCAGGGATAATCAGGAAGTAGGAGCTCATTTGAGTTGTAAATGAATGGAAAGATTAATAAATAAAATCTCAAGAAAATATAAGTGTAGCATATGACCACTGAAGATAAAATTATCAATGATTCTACCGGTGTGTGTGGTACATCCCATGAACAAATCTTGAATTTGCAGCTCAGATTGTCCCTATCGCTTCAGTGTTTTATAAGTCCTTCACATTGCTGACATTAATGAATGATTTCCACTTCATTCATTTAAATATGGTAGAAATGTTATATCAGTTCCTTGTCCACCCTCAACCCATCGCAACTTCCCGCATGCCTCTCAAACTACTGGCCTTTTTGATTTGATTCTTCTCATGACATATACCTCTTTGAACTTGTATGTGTATGAATGCATGTAGAAACGCAGCAGCTGAGTCTGTTTGCTGTTGCTTTCCCTTATATGATTTTGGAGCTGAATGCTTAGTAATGGACAACACAATTGGGAAATCATCCCAGGGAGAGACTAGTTCTCCGTCTTCCAGGTGTCCTTAGAGTCTAGACTTCCTGTTTACTGGTGGGACAACATGGGGTCTCCCCTTTGACACTGCATGACCACTGGTATTGTCTATGTTCAGGTGTTGTTTCTTTACACTGTTGAATGAAGACCTTTGACAGCTCCATATTTTCTGTGGTCTTGCAGATTGAGGAGCAGTGCTCACTAGTCTGATAGAGTTCTTGCTAATGCTCTTCTCTAACAGGTACAGACAACCCCAGGCTCCAGCAGGCACATGAAAGGTGTTGCTTCCTTTAAAGATGAGCTATAATCCTCATCACTACTCACATCAAGGGAGAGAGGGACAAAATATGAGCATGGAAGCTGTGAGTTGCTGAGTTGGGAGAAATCAACGGCATAACAGGGAAAGATGGCACCATAATCTCTTCCAGGAGGGATCAAGATCCCACTTAGATGGAAGTTTCTGGGTACAGGACAACACCTCCCTCACTATGACCGCACCTCCCAATGAAGCAGTATCTCTACAGAACTTGAACATTGAAAATAAAACGTGGCATATAAAGTGAGTAATAAAATGACAGCTGAAGCTGTATCTGGTTCTGGTTTCTTTAGGGGTAATGGTGGAGGAGTTAGTAGGCCCTGTCACCTTGGTGACCTCAGCCATGTAACTAACTGCTCAGACCTTATAGGATTCCTGGAAGTCTCCACTGGTACAATATTGCTGTAGGAACCTGCACACGGTTGAATCTGTGATACCATTTCTCAAGCCCTGCCCAAACAAGTAGCTTGCCAAATACTTCTGGCACAAAGTCAAACACCTTCAGGAGCCATGTTGGATGGCGTCCCATCAAATTAACTTCTGGGATATCCTATATCCTACATGATTGTAGAATGCCATGATCCTTGAGGTTTGTCATCTAATGTACCATACCTCCTGAACATTGTCACACAGTTTTAGAGATTACAGAAGATGTCACAAACACAAGCTGAATCCAGAATGGCTGCTTAAGGATTTACTTGAGTTGGGGGTAGATAGGGGGTCCAGGCAGGAGTGGGGTCCAGAGGGAAGTTAGAATCCAGGATGAGAGTGTCTTGTCGTGATGTCACGGTGTTGTGTGGTTAGGGAAAAGAACACAACAGGGAAAGGACCACTATGCATTGGAGACAGAGTTGTCTTGGGGTTTGCAGTTCTGAGAGGCAGCTGTGCCAGGAGGAAGAACAGAGTTAAGGAACCTTCTTTATATTATGGGAGTAACAATCACAGAAAACATGACAATCAAAGAACTTCCTTCCCACACATACTGTGAGGACACTGCTGGGTAACTATGATCCACAAGTACCATCTGCCCACTTGATCAGTTTGGTCACAAAGCATCTATGATGGGGTTGTCAGGTGGGGGAAGGGGGCACATGGGGACCATGACATAGAAAAGATTCAGGGAGAAAAGGACAGACTGATAAGTATCATGGGGTTTTGCCTCAGGCCACATCCTTGACAGGACACTCATGCTTTGACATGGAAGTCTAACCAATCTATGTGTAAAGGCCCAAGTAGATGGACAACAAAATTCAAGTACTGAGGAGTCTGAGCTGTCCTAAGGTTCTTCCAGGGAGTAACTCACCATTGAGAACTTCAGGGACACAAATTTCTGTAGAAACAAAGAAAAACCCAGGGCTGCAGCAGGCCACTGAATGAAGATCCAGAACCCATCACACTTCAGCTTAAATGCCATCATGAGCAAGTCCTGAAGTACGGACATGGAAGAGGAGGGCAAACGGTGGCACAAACAGATACCAAGGGCATGGAAAAATACGTGTCACTCAGAGTAATGGCTGACACAGGAGAACATGGGGAAGGGACATGTGTAGCTCTCCATAACCACTGGGAAGCACAGTCTCTTCAGTGAACTAATTTGTGACCTCTAAAGTCACACACTCACCTCTCTGCTCAGGCACAATGATGTTTTGTTGTGGAAAGCCTTTCCTCTGTATGAATTTCTTGAACTCTTCTAGGGCCTGAGGGTTTTCTTTGGGGTCCTTCCCTGTGAGCACAGATTTGTTGTGAAGGGTTGTGGATGAACAACTTTGCAGGGAGCAGAGGCACAAGGACAGGATCAATGCCCGGCACTAGGAGCTTCACACTGACCCAAGCACAGGCAGAAGAAGAGGGATCACTTAGACTACACAGGAGATGGTGTATGGATGGAGGGTATGGACACCAGTCCACAGGCAGGTAAGAGGAGATGGCATATATTCTGAATGATTGTGAAGGATCAAACCCTGAGCTACAAGGAACCTCGGTCACAGGGACACTGTTCTGGGTCTCAACTCCAGAGGGACATTGTTGCCCAAAGCAAGCAACCCTTCAAACTCACCTTCATAACATCTGAGAACTCAGGAAATGGTATTTGACAGTTCACTGCTTGGAGCTTATATCCTGAGTGGTCATGGCCCTAAGGTTCAAGTCTGCTCTTTCCCATGACAGTCTCTGTCCATTTGACCCTTCTCACTTAGATAATGCACACAACAAAAGCAGTGCCTGCCCTGTGTTCAGACCTAGACACCCATAAAATGCCCCGTGGTAAGCATTATAGACCCATGTGCCAAAGGTTAGCTCCTATACATCCTCTGGCTTGTGCTAGTAGAGACCACACCAGAAATGGGGTAACCAAGTCCTACCTATGAGCTCTCCCACATGCAATTTTAGGTCAGGTAAGTCGCATTCATTGTAGAAAATATAGTGGTCCATGTCTGGCAACTCATAGATGTATATAAGTAACGTATCCCAAACTGGAGATGAACAGAGAAAATGGGTCTGTAGTGTCTTCATCTGGACCCATGATTCTGACTCACACTAAGAAATGCCTAGAACAGTAGTTGTCACCATTCCTAAGGCCACTGCTGATCAATGCATTGCCTAATGTTTTGATAACACCCAACCATAGCATTATTCCATTGCTACTTCATAATTATGATTTTGCCACAGTTAGGAGCCCTAATATAAATATCAGATATGTCTGATATCTGATATGTGACCCACCATAGGAGTGACACCCACAGGCTTAGAATTCCTATGATAGAAGATGATAAATCAATAACCTATGAACCTGTAATCATATAAAGCCTGGGATTGCTCTGGCCTCATCACAGGACCAAAGTTCTCTCCTGGGAAGGAACCATCCCAGGTGTGGAGTCTGAACCAAGAGTGGCAACCAAGTACGGAGCTGTGGCATGGCCAGCTTTCGGCAGCCCTGCTCTGCTTCCTTGATACTAAGCCTCAATTCTCCTATGAGCCAAAAGACAGAATTATGGAGAGGTAAGTACGGTCCCTCCTGTGGACTAACCTAAAACCTCTAAAGGCCCCTAGAACTTAACTGGCTACCCTCTGATGGAAGCTGAGAAGAACCAGGGTGCTCAAACCACAGGAGGATGTCCCTCTAAGGAGTATCACAGGCAGCCCAGAAGACTGTGACAGTGACAAGCAAGAGTCTCATAGGAGATGTATCTTTGTCCATCCTGTAAAACATTACTTAATTATGATAAATGAATTAGTGAGAAATATCTTGACTGTGGTGGGACTATCCACTGGGTGCCAGACCCTGGACTGTGTACAATGGAGCGAGCCACATAAGTACTAGCATGCAAACAACCCCCATTCTCTTCTCCTGGCAGTAGACGTTATGTGAACAGAGGCTTTAAGCACCATCTACCTTGAATTCTCTGCTGTGATGTACACTACTTTGAAAAGTGAGCTAAAACCCTTTTCCCTATTCAGTAGAGATTTCGATTTTATCACAAGAGAGAAGAAATTGCATCAGGGACTCACAGGCTTTATATTGGCCAGGCTTCTCTGTTCTCTCTAACAGGAATTCAAGCAGGACACAGTCACCATTCTGCCTGGCAAACAGGAAACACCAGGAGCCTCACCCAGAGCCCAACCTGAGCTCTGCACAGCTTGCGTAGTGAATCAGAGACTTCCAAATGCTGGATTGTCTGCAGCCATGTCAAATGGATGCTGGGCTGGGGTCCCCTCAAACAAATAATCTGCTTGTCACTGACACTCAAAGCATAGATGAAAATGGCAGGACAAGCAGGGAGCAGGCACGGTGCTGATACTCACATAAAAAAGGAAATGATCTGCATGTTTCCCTGATGCAGTGCTCTCACTACCAAGGGGGATTTTTGTATTTTCATCGGTCTCAGCTCTGTGATGTTCAGGTCATTCACTACTGCCTTGTGGTACCAGATCCCTGAGAGCTATAATAGACAGAATGATAAGGACACCCCAGCCCAAGAAAAGATCTCCCCCAGATTCCAGCACATTGGCATGGCCATGGGGAAACATTCCACAGACCAGTGTGCAGCCTCTGAGATGGGAGGTCCCAAAATCCCAGTTGTGGTTTCCTAAGGTATGCCTGAAAACCCATGTTCCAGTTAGGCAAAAAGTGTGTGTTCCCAGAGCCCTCTAATACTTTGAATTACAGTCCATGACAGTCCATTCCTGTGAAACATTCTGGTTCTTGGAGTCAATGCAACTAGGAAACTTCTATGTTCCAGCTAAGAAGCCTAAGAGGGCCTATGCCAGAGAGCAGGAAAACAGTAAAGAGAGCCTAGCAGTTCAGGGCACAAAAGACTCCAGACAGAGGTGCAATGATAGAGGGCAGATTCAGAGGAATTAAAAGCTCATGGGTGCAAGCTCCAGTCTTCAAGCATAAGACAACAGTCAAACCTCCAATGACCCCTGTCCACCATCCCTCCCTGCCTCACATTCCGGTCTTCTGAGAGGAAGGGCAGCTCATCCTGTGCCTGTAGGACAGCCAGCAGACAAAACAGTGTGACAATCAGGAGCAGCCTCTTCATCTTCAGGCTCTGATCTCTAGAAAAGACAGGAAACTTGGGTGACTCAATGAGGCTGTGCTGGCTCCTCAGACAATGCCCTTTATGGGCACACATGGCACTGACCACACCCCTCCTACACAAAGCCATGTTCATCATGAGGGTGGAGATTATTGTGCTAATATCTTGTAATCATTCTCTGCCAACTGCAGATAAAGACACAATGCCCTGAAATGTCTGCATCACATAGGGGTGCCAAATACACTAGACACAGCACATTAGTAAATGAGACAGCCAGGAATGGAGGGCCCCGGCTTCCTCTTGCTCTTTTTCCACACTATCACTTGCCCTCCTGCCACCCTTAGCTTCCTTGGCCATCTTACCTAGAAGGTGACTTTCTCTCACTTGACTTGAGAAAAAACTGAGCTCCATAACAACAAAATTCTACCAGTGCTCTGGGAACAAACTAGGCACAAGGAGCCACCAACTTGCCCTCTGCTACTGGGTGACCCAACTCAGATGTGAGCAGGAAACTTTATGTGTTTCAAGATCAAGTTGACAGCCAGGAGCTCCTGAACCTTTACTGTTGTGAGAGAGATGAGCCACATAACATTAGTGACCACAGTCACCAGAACAGCTTCTCATTGTACACCAGGGAGTTGCGTTCTCTTACAGCTCTTCTGAATCTACAGCCTCTCCTCCCTCTCCTGCTTTCTCAGCTGTAACCGTCACCCATCTATCTACTTAATTATATGCACAGCTCCTGGAGAGGAGGAACTTGACTCCTGTAACACACATCTTATTCCAGAAACTAGAAAGGCTCTGCCTCATACAGCAGTCACCAATCTGTGTCCACCAAAGGGAAGTTTCTCCACTGTGGATCAGAGATTTATATGGAACAATGGGACTTCTGTCTTCTGATATGTTCACTATCTTAGAACCTTATGACAGGACACGTGGATCGCCTGTGATGCCTTGATAGAACTCAGGCTCCAATCCCATCTGGACTGATGTGAAGCCCATGAGGGCCATCAAAGACTTTTGTGAACCCACACTTATGCAAGTTTGTTAAGACACTAGAACTACTGATTTAACGAAGTCTTTCCCTACTTTGTCAGTTTGACAACTGGCAAGTCTTCAAGGTGACCTTGAGTCCAGTTTGCTACAAATGGGGAAGCACAGTAACACATGGAGACCTGCGAGCCCCCTGGGCCCAGAGCCTACAATTGAGCTGCCTTGGCCACCTTTTGGCTATAGCCAAGTTCCCTCTCCAGCAGGAGCTCTGTTTTGTCCTTCCCCATCCTGATGTCCTGAGACCCATCTGTCTTGAGATCTGGATCGAGGTTCTAGTCCTACAAAGGCATCTTTGTGTCTCTGTAGACTCATTCAGGACAGCCTCACGAATCTATAAACGATGTTAAGAAGCACTCTATGATAAGCCCAGGGCTGCGCTGAGGAGCTGCCATAATCCAGTCCTGTAAGCTACTGCTGAGCAGGAAGTCTAATATCCATGGAGTGATAGGGTAGGGCCAGTGCTCTTTAGGACAAGAGATTTGTGAGCAGCCTACAGTTTCTGCACCTTAGGTGACAAGGACTTTGTCTACTTGTGCTGCAGAGCACAACATATATCTTCCACACACTGCTGGCAGTGGTGCATATAGTTCTTCCATCAGAAAAACCCATGAGAGCCACAGACAGATGGTTCACAGATGATGTCTGTAGCCACGAGTCTGTTGTGCAATCTGAAGGGCATCTCCTGTACTCTGCAGATTCTTCCCATCGTGTGCCCACCTGCCTTTGTCCCGTCTGGCTTATTTCTATCAGTTCTGCAGCTATGCTCATAGACACCTGTTATGTTAAAGTGATTAAAGCTGCCATGAGGAGATGGAGGGGGGAGGATTGCAGGCAGTCCTGGGAGGACAGGTGGTAGGAGAGGAAGTTGAGGTCTACTGATGGTAGATACTCCCAGGAGTCAACAGAACAGTTGGCTGTGGTCAGCCCTGGGTAGACACTAGAAAGATGGTAGGGAAAAAAGAGAGTCCTGGCCCATGTGGTTTCCATGCTCTAAGGCATGTATCTTCATGCCTCCTCCTCTTTTCTGTTTGCAGTTCCTGCAGGGATCCCAAGCTCTGGAACTCTGGTCTTCATTGTTTGTGGTCATATTCCTCACTATCCTTGAATTATAAGCTTGGATTGATCATAGCTTCTCTGTCATGCTAAATCCTAGGTACTTCACTGCCAAGGACAGAGTCTGAACTTTACCAAGCATTACAGATAGACATTATTTTTCAACTTTTTATTGATGGTTTCTGGTTTCACATCGTGCACCCCAGTCCTGCTCATGATGCTGTCCCTTCATATTTACCTTTCACACATGCAACCTTCACCCACTACAAATAAAAAACACACAAATAAACAAAAAACAAAGAAGAAAAAACAAAGCATAGAACCCATCTCTTCTTTGAAGCTGAAGTGTGTCCCACAGTATACTCTTTGCCCACACATCTTCAACAGATAAACATTTTTTATAATTTATTTTGTTTACTTATTCGCATTATATCCCACTCACTGCCCTATTTCCAATTACCCCTTCACAAAATCCTGCCCCGCATACCCCCTACCCTTCTCCTCTGATCGTGTGGGGACCCCTGAGTATCACCCCACCCAGAGGCCAGTCAAGGCAATTGAGCTAGAAGGAAATAGCAACATACAGGCACAAGCTTTTGGGATAGCCTCCACTCCAGTTGTTTGGGACCCACATAAAGACCAAGCTGCACATCAGTTACATATGTTCAGTGTGCCTGGGTCCACACAGTCTATACTCTTTGATTGGTGGTTTAGTCTCTGATAGCCCCCGCAGGTCCAGGTTACTTGACTCTGTTGGTCTTCCTATGGAGTTCCTATCCCCTTAGGGGATGTAATCCTAACCTCGCTACATTCCACAGACACAAAGAGGATGACACGAAGGAGGTCACAAGCAAGAATGCTGGAGCCTCACATGGAAGGGGCAATGGAATGGTATTGGAAGGCAGATGGAGGAAGTGAACTGGGTCGGAGAGGGAATGAAGACGGGAGTGGGAGAGGTCAGGTCTCTGCTGTGGACGGGGCAGGGCTGATGCCCAGATGGCCATGAGAATTGATGGAAATCTGCAACTGATGGAAGGGAACGATAGGGGGCATTTTTAACAGACAGAATTTTAGATAGCACCAAAACATCACCAGACAGAGGCAAACCGGCAGTGACTGGGGTGTGACATAGGTAAGTTTGTATGGGTGTGGGAAAACACCAGGTTGTCCCAAAAAACCCATGAAGAGGAAAGTGTTCGAGTACAGTTCATAATCCATAATGCAAAGATGTCAGGGTAGGAACTGGTGCTGAGGTCACGTAGGAATGCTATGCACTGGCTCGCTCCCACCTGTTTTCTTATACAATGATCGCCTTGCCCAGAGCTGGTATTGCCCTTACTGAGCTACAAACACCCACATTAACCACCAGTTAAGATCATACACAACAGGCGTGTTTACAGGTCACACATGTGGTTCATTTTCTCAGTTGAACTTCTCTCTTTCAAAATAACTCTGCCTTGTGCGAAGATACATGAAATTAGCTAGAACAAGATGCATCAAAAACTTCTGGGTCGTGGTCTCCTATGAATATCAACAGCACCTGAGAGACCACCTGCAATATGTGTACTACAGATTGTTTCCCTAAACAGGATTTTAGTTCTTTTATAATTGTTTATTTTACATGTAAAAGCCATTTTCTACATGAGTGTGTGTGCCCTATGTGGTTGCCAGGTAGAGGAGGAGGTCAGAAGATGACAGCAGATACCCCTGGACTGCAGTTACGGAGAGCTGTGGGCTCCCATATGTGTACTGTGAATGGAGTCCCGGTCTTCTCCAATAGGTATACAAGCTCTTAACCAATCAGGTATCTCTCTAGTCCCTCATTAATTGTTCTAGAGACTTTTTTCCATAAACCAAATGATCAGTTATAGAATGAACTCAGCTTGATAGTCCGTGCAATAGAAGGACCAATGTTGCAGTGGCTGACGACCAGCCCTCATGTTCCTCTGAGTTTTGGAAGACAGTCACTACCACAGTGAGCAGAACTCCCACTTCTGCTGTCTGAATCCCACTATTCTGTTTCCAGTGAGTCATTCTGCTGGAACCCAGATGTACCAGGAATTACTACAACTAATTAAGGCAGTTCCTAAAGTGATAAAAGGAGCCTAGGGTGTTGGTGCACAATTCCAAAACTTGGCCAGCCTCAGAATTACAATGAGTTTTGGGTTAGCTTCAGCTATATTAGATTCTGCCTTTTAAAAACAACATGTCTTTTTAATCATTTAAATAGAAAATTTCTGCATCATGTCAATCAGTCAGTGCTGGAAATTCATTTGACAAGACTCTGGGTAAGAACTGTCATAATAATCTCTCCTTTGTGTTGATGAAGAGCTTCCACCAAAGATCTGCAGCCCCTGTCATTGGTACTGTGCAATACTGCACTCTCTACATCCTCTGGGACAAGTGAGGATGTCTCTTCTCCCTGTGTGCATGTAATACAATGCGGAAAGTCCCAACTATAGACTAAGTACTATAGGGGCAAGAAAAGATGAACAAGGCTGACAAGATTTACAAGAAGAAATGAGGCCCTATGTGGGAATGGTGCAGTTGTCCATATGGAAGGATCCAATGAGACTAAACACAAAGCCAGAACTAACAAATGACTTGGACAAAGTTCCTGGATATAACACATTCCTGACACCACGGTGGAAACAGCCTTGTAGAAGGAGCCCTATGGAAAAATGGTTTTCCCCGCTGACCACCTGAAAACTTCAGTTAGTGTTGCTAGCTTTCCATATAGTTGTATTGTTAAGTGTCCATTGTGTTAAACTGTTCTGTTAACTGTCATCCTGTCCCCTGATTATTTGATTGTATATTATTACATGTGTGGCACATGCCAAGAGGAACACCCAAATGGCACAAGGTGGACAGCAACTATAGGGGTGAGGGGTGTGTAATCAAAAGGAATTGTCAGAGTCACCTGCACAAGGGGATTTAAATGCCTAATTGAAGGAGGTGACGGGAATGAGCCATGAATAAGTAAAGTGGAAGAGAACTCCAGGGGCAGGAACATTGGGTGTGGCCTGGAAGGGGCGGAGGCAACTTGGCTGTGCCAGGACCAGACTGGAGGGCAGAGACTGGAGGAGAGGTCTGGGCAGGGGCAGGAAGATTGCCAGAGGCCAGGTTAGAGAAAGGGTTGAGGAACCTTGTAAGCCACTGTGGCATTTCCATTTTTACTGTGAGTAAAATGGAGACAAGGGTTGGGTGATCTCATGGTCAAGACACAACTTAGTGTCTCAGACAAAAACAACAAGTGAATGAAACCACAGAAGATGGAAAGGCAAGAGTCAGAGAAGGGTCAAAGGACAGCAAGCTTCAGAGTGGCTTTATCCAGCTTCCACGGCAGTTTCCAGGTTCTTCCTCACACTCCTTCAGGATCTCAGAATTTCCCTAAGGGAGATGGTGGTCTCCCTGGGCTGAACCCCTGTCAGTGCTGGTGACGGCTAGCACCTAGAAGGGGACAAAGAGAATCAGGGACCTGAGAAGGTTTGTTCAGCCTGCATGGTCACTCTTTAACCTCTGGAAGGATCACAGTGCCATGTAGAAAGACTAAACTGTTGTTACAATCTACCACAGGAAGTGTACCTCAAAACAGCATTCATTTCTTCTTATTGCTTTTGTACTTTGCCCAAATAAGACTTCATTGATTCCATTACATGCATGTAACTCCTACTGCATTAGTCAATAGTATCTATTTCCAGAGAAGTTTTGTATGAATGGTAGAGGGGATGGAATATAATTGTGCAAACATGAAATGTTGACCCAGCTTTGAGGGCACAGCTGGAGGAAGCCAGTCAGTCCTCTGTGTTCCTGGGCAGTTACTGAGTACAATGCCCACCACTGCCATGGTTTGCTCTCACACTCTAGGACCAGAACCACAGCTCTGATTGCACCAGAATAAGAGATGCTTTTCTCTGGAGCACCACAACTTAGTCTACACACAGAGCATAATAAACTAGCTACATATCCATTGACTGTTGGATCCAGCTCACCTCCACTGTCCCAAAGATAAGCCACCATGTTACCCAGCCTCCCAAGCTGCATTGGAGCTTCAATCCACAAGGAGCCTCACATTTCTCGAAGTCACTGTGAGGATGGCTGCTAATAAGAATTTCTCTTATAACAC
Organism: Uromys caudimaculatus; assembly: GCA_028551405.1. Lineage (NCBI taxonomy): Eukaryota > Metazoa > Chordata > Mammalia > Rodentia > Muridae > Uromys > Uromys caudimaculatus. Next base: position 137,921,196 of record CM052701.1, read on the forward strand.
AACCTGTTGCAGGAAGACCTCCAGAGTGTTTCCACAGCAGAAAACACACTCTTAATCTGCTGGCTCCCAAGGTAAATCTCTTCAATATACATGGTTCCTGTTCCTGCTCTCAGGCTCAGGTAAAACTGCTCTGCGTACAAAGATTGTTCCCTTCAAGAGTTTTCCATGGTGGTGACATTTTTTTCCTGCCTCAGCCCTGGTGAAACATCACTGATGGAGCTGTCATATAGAAACTGTCAGCCTTGGTGCCACCTCTTATCCAGCCTCTCTGATCATCCCCCACAAAATGGCAACTTAGTAAAAACTGGCTGCAACCGGGAGGACTGCCTACCCTAATTCATTGATCTAACGCATGGAAAGGAGGTGCAAAAACACCAACAAATCCTGGACAGAAAAAATTAACTAATTCCTGGCCTTCCCACAAACACCCACCAATAACTGAGAATAAGAACCCCCCAAAACCTAAACAGAAAAGTCACCAATACCTGAGTTCCTTAAGTTCAAGATTTGAAATCCCACCAAAACCTCAATCTGGAAATTTCTGTTTTGAAAAGCTCCACCCCCTAAGAAATCCTACTGAAGCACTGCTCTTTGTCCAGTTCCCTGCTTCCCACTCCTAGGAGCAGTTGGCAGTCATTCCTGGATTCATCCCTCCACACCCTGGACCCTCCAATAAATCAAATCTATGAGATTTTCAGCCTGGTGTGACCCTCTCATCAGAAGAAGCCAAGAAGAAAAGCTGCAATGGGGAGAAGAAAGGGAAGGAGCAGGGCTGGGGTTCCTGAGTGCCTCAGTTCAGCTGGGGATACCCTCCCCTTGACAGCTGCAACCCCTCTGCTGAGGAGTCTTTCTCTCAGAGTTATATGGATCCTGAGCCAATGTGTCTAAGGATGCTCTTCCCTTGGAACACCACCTCACCTCAGAGCTATGTGGTTCCTGGGCTTCCGTGTCATAGGATTCCCATACTAGAGACCCAGTTCCACCAGAGCTGTGAGGTCACTGAGCTCCCATGTCTCAGGACACCCTTCACCAAGACACTGTCCCACCTCAGGACTGTGTAGTTCCTGGGCAACCATGCCTCAGCATGCCCTTCCACCAGAATACCTTTTCCCTTCAGAGCTTTATGGTTCCTGGGACTCTGGGTCCCAGGATACCCTCCCATCCACGCACAAACACTTACAAGCATGAGGTAGGAAGAGGAGATATCGAACAGGGACTGAATACCCCTGTGCATTTGTTCTGTTACCAGGTCCTGTTAGCAGGACACCATCATGCAATAAGGCTCTCATTAGTTCATCCCCTGCCCCCAAAATACATGCTGAAGGAGGGCCCTTGCCTCTCTTACTCCCAGGATGACATATTGGCAAGGTAGATGGGAAGTAGAGATTCCAACAGGGTCTGGACAGCAACACAGACCCTGGGATCCTTGGTTAGGGAGGCCAGTGGGCATCAATAGGTCTTTATGTTTATGTCTCCATAGTCTGAGACACCTCCAAGGCACCTGATAAGATCCAATGGGTGCAGAGCCTGAGGTGGCTGAGGGCAGGGGAAAGAAGGGATGGTGCACAGGAATGCTGGAGCAGAATGTGGGAGTCAGCCTGGTGTGAGACCTTGAAAGGAAGGATCCCAAGAGCAGAGTGCCAGGATAATGCTGGTAGGTTTTGAAATGTAGTGACAGCTTCAGGGATCAGGAAGAAGACAATGTCTGAAAGGTTTGTGGTAGTGGAAGTTGTTGGTCAAGCGTCCAGGTGGCAGATAATACTTTAGTGCCATGTACACTTTATGGGCACAGCAGTGTTACATCACTCCTGTGGGAACAGAGACAGCTTGTTAACTTGGACCAAGAGACCTACCTCCCAAGGATGTTAATGATCTATCTCTCAGCAAAATCTATACATACTTAATTTCTGACACATTTTTAGAGTTCTCACATACATGAATGCATGTATATGTGCATGCATGCCTGTGGGGTTGAGGGGTATGTGTCCCTGTGCATGCCCATTCATAGTTTGGAGAACAGTGGTAAGTCTATCCACATTAATGTCTTTACAGTCTCTAATTCTGAAGCCACTTTTGGGGTTGGGGGTTCAGCCTGCTGGCCAAAAGGTGCTCTAAGGGTGTACTTCTATAACATACATGCTCAGCTGTGGCCTGCTTTGCCTATTAGTGCAAGAGGTTGGACCTGCAAAGCCAATAACCCCATTGCCTACTCCTTTTTATAGGATGGAAATAGTCTAAATGAAAGACAAACAGAAAGTTCCTCTCCACAGCAAAGGACAGAACTAAAAATTTAGCCTCCCTTCACTTACCTGTTTCTTCCTTTCCTTTTAAATTGATGGTGAGCTGTGGACCTCAGAACTACATGGGAAAAGGAGAGCATGTTGTCACCAACAGGAGGGCCCTGGCCTCAGCTCTGGATGGGGTAGCACAGTCTTGCTATGGTGATGAGAGCACATGTCTCCAGTGGAAACACAATGTACCCAGTAACCAAGGATCCCAGCTACATCCCTGCTCAGAGTAGAACTCTACCAAAAGAGTGAGAGGGTAAGGAGGGCATGAGGGTAGGCGGATAGGGCTCAGATATGGGTCTTTTTTTTTAATTAATCATTCCATTCTTTTATCTCAAATGATACCCCACTTCCCAGTTACCCTTTCACCAACCCCCCTCATTCAATGATATTCCACTTCCCATTTACACCTCCACAAACCCCTCATCCCACATCCGACCTCCCTCCTCCCCTTTGACTGTCTGAGGGTGCTCCTGCACCCACATACACTCTCCCACCCCACCGCTCCAGCATCCCACTACACTGGGGCCTCAAACCTCCCTGGGACCAAGGGCCTCATCTACCATTGCTGTCAGGTAAGGCCATCCTATATTACATATGTATCTGGAACCATGGATCCCTCCACGAACACTCCTTGGTTGATGGTCTAGACTCTGGGAGAACTGGGTGGTCAGGCCAACCTATGTTGTTCTTCCAGTAGGGTTGCAATCCCCTCCACTCCTCCAGTCCTTCCACCAGCTCCCCCACCAGGTTCCCTGAGCTCAGTCTGAGGGTTGGCTCCAAACATTCACATCTGCATTGTTAGTTGCTGGCTGAACCTCCCAAGGAACCACCATACCAGGCTCCTGTGAGCAAGTGTCTCTTGTCCACGGCAACAGTGTCAGGGTTTGGTGTCTGCAGATATGATGGATCCCCAGGTGGGGCAGTCCCCAGTTGGCCCTTCCTTCGGTCTCTGTTCCATTTTTTTGTCCCTGTTCTTCCTTTGGTCAGGAATACTTCTGGGTTAAAAGATTTGAGATGGGTGGGTGGCCCCATCCCTCAACCAGGGGCTGTGCTTACCTATTGGAGGTGTTCTCAACAGGTTCTATCTCCTCCTTCTCTGCTCATTTCAGCTAAAGACATCCCCATTGGGTCCTGGAAGCCTCACATTTTTCTGGTGACTCAGACGCTCCAGTGGCTATCCCCAGTTCCTTATCCCCCCTGCTACATATTTTTGTCTGATTTCCTGACCCTCTGTACCTCTCTCATGTCTCCTCCAGTTCCTGATACTGCCCCCTTATTTCCTCCCCCTCCTCTCTCCCTCCCAGGTATCCCTCTCCCTACACCTCCCACAATCATCTTGTTCCCCCCTCAATGCAGAACTGAAGCATCCACACCTTGGTCTCCCTTCCTTCTACTCTCCATAAGGTCTGTGTGTTGTATCATGGGCGTTGTGAGCTTTTGGGCTACCCAAAGTCAGGATGATATTTTGTAGTTCCATCCATTTGCCTGCGAATTTCATGAAGTCATTGTTTTTAATTGCTGTGCAGTACTCCATTGTGTTTATGTACTACATTCTCTCTATCAATTCTTCTGTTGAGGGACATCTGGGTGTTTCCAGCTTCTGGATATTATAAATAAGGCTGTTATGAACATAGTGGAGCATGTGTGTTATGCCTTGGAGCATATTTTGGGTATATGCACAAGAGTGGTATAGCTGGGTCCTCAGGTAGAACTATTTCCAATTTTCTCAGGAAACACCAGACTGATTTCCAAAGTGGTTTTACAAGTTTGCAGTCCCAACAGCAATGGAAGAGTGTTCCTCTTTCTCCACATCCTTGCCAACATCTGCTGTCATCTGCCTTTTTTTTTTTTTTTTTTTTTTTAGCCATTCTGATTGGTGTGAGGTAGAATCTCAGAGTTGTTTTGATTTGCATTTCCCTGATGACTAAGGATATTGAACATTTCTTTAAGTGCTTCTCAGCCATTCAAGATTCCTCAGTTGAGAATTCTCTATTTACCTCTGTACTCTATAATAGGGTTATTTGGTCCTCTGGTGTCTACCTTCATGAGTTCTTTGTATATTTTGGATATTAGCCCTCTATCAGATGTAGGATTGGTAAAGATCTTTTCCCAATCTGTTGGTTGCCATTTTGTCCTATTGACAGTGTCCTTTGCCTTAAAGAAGCTTTGCAATCTTATAAGGTCCCATTTGTCGATTCTTGATCTTAGAGAATAAGCCATTGGTGTTCTGTTCATGAACTTTTCCCCTGTGACATTTCCCCACTTTCTCTTCTATTAGATTGAGTGTGTCTGGTTTTATGTAGAGGTCCTTGATCCACGTGGACTTGAGCTTTGTACAGGGATATAGGAATGGATCAATTCGCATTCTTCTACTGTTGACTGCCAGTTGAACCAGCACCGTTTGTTGAAAATGTTCATAGCAGCCATGCTGAGACATCCCTTCCCCCTGAGGAACCAGCCACACCATGATACAGTATAGAATAGAGGTTAGTCAGGGCATGAGGAGGGGAGCTAAGAGGGTAGTAGAAGCAGAGAAAGGCAGCGAGAGGGAAAGAGTAGAGAAGTAGAGAAATAGAGGCCAGCCATGACCACATGAAGAGAGATGGAGGAGTGGATGGGGAGAGGGAGCAGGCAAGAGGGCAAGAGAGAAAGAGAGGTAAGAGAAGAGGGGTAGGAGGGGCAAGAGAGAGAGGAGGGGGCAAGCAGTCCCTTTTATAGTGGGTCAGGCCTACCCGGCTGTTGCCAGGTAACTGTGGGATGGACTTTAGACAGAATGCTAGCAGTCTGGAAGTCAGTATTCTACTAGCATCCTTCAGATAAAGATGTAGAACTCTCAGCTCCTCCTGAACCATGACTGCCTGGATGCTGACATGTTCCGCCTTGGTGATAATGGACTGAACCTCTGAATCTGTAAGCCAGCCCTAATTAAATGTTGTCCTTTATAAGACTTGCCTTGGTCATGGTGTCTGTTCACAGCAGTAAAACCCTAACTAAGTGCTCCACTGAGGTCACTTAATTCCTCAGTCTTAGCACAATGACCTCTGAAGCCCCATATCAACCTCTCCAAAGTTTTAGGATGCTAAGAGTTTGGCTCCTAGAAAGGGGCTTTTCTGTCATCAATATCCAAACCACAGAGGAGAGAAATATAAATAGGTGCATGGGGGCCACTCCCATGAACGTGTTCCTAAGCTCCACAGTTCCTTCTGAGCATGTGGTTCTGAGGGAATGCAACCACAGCTTGCTCCTCTGTCAGTCTCATTTGACTCTCTGGGACTTTATATGAACCAGACACCTGAGAGCTATAGCAAAGTCCTGAGCCCACACTTACCCAGCCCCAAGTCTCACCCAGGTTCTCCATAAGAGTGTAGCCTAAACACATATCCCTGAGCCCAAGATGCTCCCCCAAGTTGATGTGGTTCCATTCTCTAGCCCCATGATCCTTACAATTAGCCTAGAACTGCATTTGGTGGCCTAGTCGAAGCAGAAGGTGACTATCTCCAAAGGCTGGAAACAGGATTCTAGAACCAACACATAAAGGTCCTGCCAAGTGAGACTATGATTCTGGGTGTCACTGCTCAAGGACACTTCCCTCCTCCAACTCTGTGGACCAGGAGGCCCTATGTGCTGGAAAGGAACATTCTCTGCTCAGACTCAGCGGACTGAAACCTTCATGAGTACTAGCTCTGGTCCTCTGAGAGGAAGGGCAGGTCTTCCTAAGCCTGTTGAATAGCCACAATGTGTCAGTCCGGAGCAGGCTCTTCATCTCCAGGCTGTGTGCTCTCAGGAAATGCAGGTCACTGGTGTGAGGTTGTGTTGGCTCTTCAGAAGATACCCTTTATGGTCACAAATGACAGTGACCACATTCCTCCTGGTCATCTGTCATGGCCAAATCCATGTTCATCACAAAAGATCTGCAATATCTTCACCATCCAAGCATGTTACTCATAAAGGATTCCCAGAGAGTATGAGTAACTCAAGTGTGGGGACACAATCTGCACTCTGAGCCATAGAGCCATAGAGGTAGGGCTGTGTTCATTCCTTTGATATCACTAGCCCTTCCCTCATGTTTCAGACAACAACGGCTGCCTTAGCCACCCTCTCTGCTGCTCAGGAAGGAACTTGTTTTCTCTACCATGCACAATCCTGCTGATTTCTACAGTCACTCTGTGTTCCCACCTCACTGTTGCTCATGCCTGAAAGGCCCACCCTATATGAGGATATGGTCACTGTGTAATGATTTGGAGTCACCTGAAATAACACCTCTAAGAGTCTCCAAGACACACTCAAGCCCACAGTCACCTGAACTGCTGCATTCTGCACATAGGGTCAAGTGTGCTCTCTTAAACTACTTCTTTCTCTCAGGTGTCTCGCTCCTTCACCTCTACCCAAAATCCACTTTCTCTGTTACATTCTAAGGAGCAGGGTCTTGATGCCTGTGTGTCAGTTTTATCCTGATGTTGGAAAATCTCTAGCCACAAGTCAGGGAGTCATGATTATGTGTTCCCCAAATGATATACCAGAGCTTTCCACCTGTATGAGCTCAGGGACACCTGAGGGCCTGCTGAAGGGACTGGTGGAGCCCTCGTATGCCCTCCACCATTAAAGCCCCTTCCACACCTTATGGCTTAAGTTTATGCTCTCATTTGTTTGAACACTGACAGGCCACTAAGGTGACCCAATGTCTAGCTCCCTTTGGATAGAAAGGGTAAGGGGGGAACAAGGAAGCCACAGCCCTCCTGCATTCATTGATGGACTGCCCTAGCTGCCCTCTCTACTGACTCAGGCCAGCTTCCTCCCCAGCAGGAACTCTGCCTCCTTCCTTCTCACTCTGCATTTCTTGGCCTTCAATGTCATGATTTGAGGCACAACTGGTCCAGTCTCTGGAGCCAAGTGCTGATCCTACAATGGTATCTTTGTGCCTTTGTGAACCCAGCTCCACATATCTATAAACAATATTAATGAGCCCTCTCTGACAAGCCTTGGCCATTGCTGACAATGCTCATATCATATGACTTAGGCATTCGACACCAGCATGCAAGGTGCTACTGAGCAGAAAGTCTGTCATCTCAAAAGGAGAAAGGGTGGGGCCTGTGCTCTTTAGAATTGAAGAATAATGAGAAGGTGGAGTCTCCATGTCTTGGGTGTCAAGAATTTTATTGTTTGTCACTCTGTCGATTGAAATCAAATAGCATATATTTCATTCATCATGTAGATAACTGATGAAAGCATTTATGACAATGGTGTGTGTAATTCCACCTGCTAAAATAGCAATGGGAAACACTAGCCACAGGTGACTGAAAACTCACGAATCTCACGTCTAGTATGATGAGAAGCTTCTGCACTCCTGTCACCCTCCTGCCTTTCCCTGTGGCCCAGTGAGCTGACTTCTGCCAACTATGCTGAGAGACGCAAAAGATAAAGTGATGAGAGACTCAGTGAGGGAGACTTGCAGTCGGTCCCATGTGACTGAGGCAGGGCAGGTAAATGTTCTCAGGAGTAAAAAGGTACAGGTGAGTGGAGTCAGCAAAGAGTAGATAACATGAAGAGATGGTAAGAAAGGAGAGAGGATGCCCTGTCTACAATGTTCCGTGGCCTAAGGCATTTCTCTGAGTGGCCTCATTTCATTATGGCGGTGGTTCTTACACAGGCCCTCAACTCCACAGTTCTCTGTCTCACCACTTCTGGTCACATCCTTCACTGCCCTTGAGTGTGAACTGCATCATGGTTACCTTTTAGGTGCTGCTAAATCCTAGGTTCCTCACTGAAAGGTGCATGTTATGTGGCATTTACAGATAGGCAGGTCTTGAAAGCTCAACCAACAGCACCAAGCCAGAAAGGGTGTTGGCTGGGACTGAGGTACATTGCAAATAGATGGGGAGCAGTCCTGAGATGAATATCAGTAACTCCTGGAAGATGGACTACATAGTGGGAACTAGAGATTGTTTCCCTATAGATTATGTTGTTTTGAGGCTATATATGTATCATTCTGGATGCTCAGATCCAGAATAAAGACAATCTGAAGCATGAGTGACCAGGAAAAGAAGTGAAGGATCTTTGAAGATGCTGATGATCAAACCTTTTGGTTCTCTGTGCTTTTGAAGGCAGGGCCTGGCACACTAATTAGTGACTTCCGCCTCCAGTGCTGCTCGCTGCTCCTCTGTTTCTAGGACATACTACGGTGAGGCCCAGATGTGTCCTGTACTTAACGCTTGGTTAATAAAAGCAGTTACTAATAGGATAAGAGGAGCCTGGTGCGGTGCTGCACACCTTAATCTTATCACTTGAAAAATAGAGACAGGAGGACTAAGAGTGTAATTAGAGCCTTGGGTGCAAACTGTGTTTTCAGCCACGCTCAGCTACATCAGACTCTGTCTCCAAAATTTTTTTATAGAATAAAGAAAAACATTTGTAAAAAAGTCTGTACTTCTGTGTTTATTCTTCACTCCCACCTGTGTGTGTGTGTGTGTGTGTGTGTGTGTGTGTGTGTGTGTGTGTGTGTGTGTGTGTGTTCCTTTCATCCTCCCTCTATCCCCTATTTCTCTCTGAGGCAGACTGAGTCAGTCTCCCACAGTGCTCGTGTTCTAGATAGCATAGTTTTCACATTATTTGTATCTTAATTTCTTTATTTTACTGGTCTTATTTTTTACTTTCTATAGAGGTTTGAGTGACAATGACCCTCAAGGGCTCAGATACTTTGAACACTTGGCCCCAGTTTGTGGCTCTGTTTGTGTGGGTGTAAGAGATGTGGCCTTGCAGTGGAAGTAGGTCACTGAGGGCAGGCTTTGTGATTTCAAAAGCCACATGGCACTTAGAATTTGCTAGCTATGCTTTCTGTTGTGGTTTGAGATGTGAGTTCTCAGCCCTTCCTGCCACCATGGTGGTCTGCTGCCAAAGCTCCCTGCAATGACAGTGAGTCCATCAGGACACTTATCCCTTTGAAAGTACAGGTCCTAAAAAGACCCTTCCTTTGCTAGGTTGCCTTGGTCTTGGTGTTTTATCACAGAAGGAGAAAAGGAAACAAGATGGAACTTGGTATCAGGAGAGGAAAAGTGCTGTAACAGACCTGACAACAAGTATTGGGGTAGATTGTGGCTTCAACTGTGATCTTGGGTGTGTCAGATCTTCTGGGAGTCGAGCTTCCTCTGTGATTCTCTGATCCTGCGATCTTGGGCATGTCAGAGCACCTGGAGTTGAGCTTCCTCTGGGTGTTGTAGGAGTGGGTGTGGAGGCAGTGCCCTGGGTCTGCTCTGGG
>CM052701.1:137932150-137959033 GCA_028551405.1 Uromys caudimaculatus
CCTGGCCATTGTATGTCACTTCATGCGTCCCTTTGTGTCATTTGTATACTGGTGTGATCACACAAACGCTATTCCTGTCTTTTAGCAGCAGATAGGACAGGAAAGTGATGGATGTGTTGCTTAGGGAGACCAGATGAAAAGGAACAATCTACAGGACGCTATGCAATGCTATTTGTTTGTACACCCAGTGACCCAGGATTCAAGGTTTTAGTTTCAAGTCAACTTTCCCTCAGACTGACTAAAGACAGTTAGGTCCTCACTGTAGTAAAGCACAATTTCAGGCACATTACAGTTCAGAAGGAACAGATGGGGATGGCAACCCCATTGGAAGACCAACAGCGTCAACTAATCTGGACCCCTGAGAGCTCCCAGAGACTAAGCCACCAAACAAAGAGCATTCGTGGGCTGGTCTGAAGCTACCGCACATATGTATGCTTTGTCTGGCCTCAGTGGGAGAGATGCACCTAATCCTGTAGAGACTTGATGTCCCAGAGAAAGAGGATGCCCAGGGGCAAGGGGAAGGACACCCTCTCAGAGGAGAAGGGGAGAGGATATGGGAAGGGAGGGAACATTTGGGATATAAATAAATATAATGATTAATTAATAAAAATTACACTAAAAATTAAAATAAGCATAATTTTTTGTATTTTTATTGTTACTTTATTATGTGTATGATTGTTTTGCCTTAACGTATATCTGTATGTCTGTGTACCACATGCATGACTGGTACCTTGGAGGTTAAGAAAGGGTTCAATGTCCTGAAACTGCAGTTACCAACAGATGTGACCCTTCACAGGAATGCTGGCAATCAAGTCTGGGTCCTCTGCAGAAGCAGTCAATGTTCTTAACCACCAAGCCATCTCTGCATTCCCATGAATATAGTTGTGTGTGTGTGTGTGTGTGTGTGTGTGTGTGTGTGTGTGTGTGTGTGTGTGAGAGAGAGAGAGAGAGAGAGAGAGAGAGAGAGAGAGAGAGAGAGAGAGAGATGCATGAGTAGAGGGCCCAAAAAGGCCAAATAGGGTGTCAGATCCCCTGGAGCTGAACTTGCATGGTGCTGGGAACCAAACTCAAATTTTGAAGAAGAGCAAGTGTCCAACTTGCTCAGTTTTCCTTCTTATACTGCTCAGGTGCACCTGACTAAGGGTGGTATCATCCACAGTGGGCTGAACCCTCCTACATCAAGTGGCAGTCAAGAAAATGTCTCATAGATATGCCCACTGGCCATTCTGATGAAGGAAATTCTTCAGTTGAGGTTCTGTCTTCCCAGGTCTGTCAAAGTGACAGCCACGGTTAGCCACCACCAAGCCTTCCTTCCCAGCTCTAGAGGGCTTCCGGTTCTTTTCTTTCACCTACTGTCTAAGTGATAAAGAGGACATTTATTTGCACTGTACTCAGTGGGTAGCTATGACTGATTATTTTTTACTAATACTTAGGATCAGTGGTGCCTGTGAGTGCCCAGTGGCAACTACTTGCACCTTGAAGGCTTCTTCTTGCTTGGCCATCCTGCCTTTCTCTACTTACTACCCTCTGCCCTGACCTCAAATGGCTCTTACTCAGGTAGCCCAATAGATATGCCTTTAACTATCAACCATAGCCGTATCTTCTCCCACTAGATCTGAACTCAGCTTTGTGGAGGGGATGCCACACCCCAAACCATCCACTGCAGCCCTGAGCTATTTCTTAGAGTTGTTCTTACTCTTGTGTTATTTGCCATTCATTATATTTTTAAAGATTTATTTATTTATGTATTTTATGTATATGAGTGCTCTATTTGCACATATGGCTGCATGCCAGAAGAGGGCGTCAGATCCCATTACAGATGGGTTAGAGCCACCATGTGGGTGCTGGGAATTGAACTCAGGACCTCTGGAAGAACAGTCTGTGCTCTTAACCACTGAGCCATCTCTCCAGCCCTCACTGTTCATTATATATATGCATGTCAAATCTATTGTGTCCTCTGTCCCCTAACTGAACATTGATTCATATTTTATTCATATTCATAGATTATTTCAAAAGGAGAAAGCTGCCATGAGGACACAGCAAATGTAAGATGGACAGCAGTTTGGGGACAAGGTGATATTTGGGTTTTTAATGGAAGCATCACAAAGGTAGCATGTTTAAACCTAAAATCCAAGATAGTGGTAGAAATTGATCCCAGATAAGACAGATGGAATCTTTCAGCCTGAAAACAATAGAAATGAGACTAAGCCACATGTGAACAAGGCAGGCAAGACTGTATTGAGACTTTAGCCCAGAGGCAGAAAGGAGTCAGCATGACCCAAAGAGGTGATCAGGCTACCCAACTCAACTGAGGAAGGGGCAAGCTTCCATTGGTTAATTCCTCACTGGTCAGAGCTTGGTTTCAAAACTCCTCCATTGCTGGTGGGATTGCAAGCTGATAATAACCACTTTGGAAATCAGTCTGGTGGTTCCTCAGAAAGTTGGAAATAGACCTACCTGAAGACCCAGCTATACCACTATTGGGCATATACCCAAAAGATGCTCCAACATATAACAAGGACACATGCTCCACTATGTTCATAGCAGTCTTATTTATAATAACCAGAAGCTGGAAAGAAACCCAGATGTCCTTCAACAGAGGAATGGATACAGAAAATGTGGTATATTTATACAATGAAATACTACTCAACTATTACAAATGACAACTTCTCAAATTTTGCAGGCAAATGGATGGAACTAGAAAATATCATCCTGAGTGAGGTAATCAGACCCAAAAGGACTTACATGATATGCTCAAAATACCCATGATACAACTCACAGACCATATGAAGCTTAACAAGAAGGAAGGACTTAATGCATGTGGATGCTTCAATCCCACTTAGAAGGGGGAACAAAATAATCACCGGAGGCAGAGGGAAGAAGGTGGCAGGATCAGGTATGGGAAGAGACAAGAGAGAGTTCAGAGGAGCAGGAGAATGAATAAATATATGTAACAGAGGGTGGGGAACCAAAGGAGCCACTAGAATGCCCAAGATGCCAGGGACCCAATGGGAATGACATTAGCCAAAATACCCAACAGCGGGGAGGTAGAACCTGAAGAGACCACCTCCAGTAGATAGATAGACATGACTCCCAGGTGAGGGATGGGGCCATCCACCCATCACAAAATCTTTAACCCAGAACTGCAGGGACAAAAAATGGAGCAGAGACTGAAGGAAAGCCCATCCGGAGACTGCCCCACCTTGGGATCCATCCCATCCGCAGTCACCACACCCAACACTATTGCTGATGCCAAGAAGTGCTTGCTGACAGGTGCCTGATATGGCTGTCCTCTGAGAGGCTCTGCCAGCACTTGACTAAGACAGATGCAGATACTCACAGCCAACCATTGGAGTGAGCCCAGGGACCCCAATGGAAGAGTTAGGGAAAGGACTGAAGGAGTTGAAGGGGATTGAAACCCCCATAGGAAGAACAACAATATAACCAGACCCCTCAGAGATCCCAAGGACTAAACCACCAACCAAAGAGTATACATGAGTCAGTCCATGGCTCCTGCTACATATGTAGCAGAGGACTGCCTTATCTGACATCAATGGGAAAGGAGGCACTTGGTCCTGCGGAGGCTTGTTGCCCCAGTGAAGGGGAATGCTAGAGGGGTGAGGTGGGGGGGTGTGCACCCTCTTAGAGGCAGAGGGGAGGATGGAGGCGGTGGAGGGTTTGCAGAGGGGAGACCAGGAAGGGGATAACATTTGAAATGTAAATAAGTAAAATAATTAATAAAAAAGAAAAATCAAACAAAAATGTCCTTCTTTTTGTGTGCAGGTCTCCTTGCCCAAGGTCTACAGGCTGATGCTAGTCAGCTCAGCCTAGAAGCTGCTGAGCCCCTAGGGATGCCGTGATCATTGCCTTGCATCTTGGACTTAGGTTTTGAACCTGAGGTTGAGCTAAAGGGCTGTGATACAAGGATAAGGTAGAAGGAGTGGGTACCATGCCTAAGAGGCAACAACCAGGTTCACAGAATGTTTGTCTTGAGTAAAACATCTCTCTCTCTCTCTCTCTCTCTCTCTCTCTCTCTCTCTCTCTCCCTCTCCCTCTCTCTCTCTCTCTCTTTGTGTATGAGTGCATTTAAAGACCACAGGTCGACATCAAGAGTTTTCCTCAGTTACTCCCCCACCTTATATTTTTAAGATTTATTTATTTTATGTATATGAGTACACTGTAGCTGTCTTCAGTCACACCAGAAGAGGGCATTGAATCCCATTACAGATGGTTGTGAGCCACCATGTGGTTGCTGGGAATTGAACTCAGGACCTCTGGAAGAGCAGTCAGTGCTCTTAACCACTGAACCCCCAGCCCCCACCTTATTTTTTTAACACAAGACTTATCAATGAACCCGGAACTCACCAACTTGGCTAAACTGTCTATCCAGCAAGCCTCAAGCATCCATCTATTTTCACCTCTTCAGTACTGCGATTACAGACCTGAGCCACTAAGTTCTGGTTTGAGTTTAGAGGAAGAGCTGGAGGGTAGAGGTGGAGGAGGTGGAGGTGGAGGTGGAGGTGGAGGTGGAGGTGGAGGTGGAGGTGGAGGTGGAGGTGGAGGTGGAGGTGGAGGTGGAGGAGGAGGCGGAGGAGGTGGAGGTGGAGGAGGTGGAGGTGGAGGAGGTGGCGGTGGAGGAGGTGGAGGTGGAGGAAGTGGAGGTGGAGGTGGAGGTGGAGGAGGTGGAGGTGGAGGTGGAGGAGGTGGAGGTGGAGGAGGAGGAGGTGGAGGAGGTGGAGGAGGAGGTGCAGGAGGTGGACGTGTATATGTGTATGAAAGCCAGATACCACGTCAGGCATATTCCTCAATCACTCACTACCTTGGGTTGGAGGACATGTTCTCTCAGTGTACCCATTACACCCATTTTATTAAACTAGGTGGCCAATGGGCACTTACCAAGCTCTTCCACCCCAGGTGACAGGGGAATAAATGCATGCTGGAGCAGCTCCTGCAGAGTTCAGGTCCCAAAGAGGAGGTTTGGAGTCAGTGAGGGAAGGAGGCTGACATACTCTGAGGGTGGAACGGGACAGCTGTTTATTGGGAAAATATTCTATGATCGCATAATAGCTTGACCACAGGTAATATTGAAAGCACCCTTAATGATTCCAGGAAATCCATGATCTTTCCACAGATTGTTTCTAATCTAATGTAACCCTATTTCTCAACATCCAGAATGAAAAAAGTAATCAACTTTATTATAGCATTTCTCTTTGAAGCAAAAACAGTAAGTTCAGCAAGCGTCTAAGTCCCTATTGTTTTCTAAGGTTCAGCAACCCCAAGAGGTCCCCCATTACATTTCCTCCTGTACGCTCTCAGCCTTTGTGGTCAGGGGGTATCAGGCTTTGAATACTGAAAAACAAACCCTTAAGAGCAACTTCCATTCCTCAAGGGGCACAATGCAGCATTTGGACCGTGGACTGTAGCAAGCATCAAGCTGTTTCCTGGTTGTGTGTCTTTGTGCCTTAGTCGGACAGTGTGGACCTGTTCTCCTTGTACGTTCCCCACGGGAGGCCCGACATCTCACTCTCTTTCTATTATACGTTATCATCCTAGTTCCTTCAATGCCCGCTCCAGTGTATGGCTGAAAGGGATCGAGGCGGTCTAACTTCTTAACAGACTCTGCCTCTCATAGGAGGTACCAGATCCTGCCGCTCATCCCCTAAGTCACATACCCAAGCAATCAACTGTGGGCACTACTCTATACTTACTAACCGAATGCTTGCCCTCAGCTGCCAAGGCCTCAGACTCTGGGTCTGGGCCCATTGTTTCTCTCAATTGTGTGCTTTCGTCCTGGGGACTGGGTGTACTCAAAGAGTTTCTGGCACCATTTTTCAGTTAGTAAATCTTTAACTTCTCTATTCTTGATGCAAACAGAAGGAGGGCATTCTTGTGTAGGAGTAGGCAGAGTTATGCTGTATGGTTCCACGTTGGTGAATTCTTTTTCCAAGGAATTACTTTGTTTAGCGAGAATTCCATTGTACACAGTCACATCCTCTACCAAAGCCCATACAAAATCTCCCAAAGGGAAAAAGCACAAGGAAACTCCCATAACACATCACGAGACTCATCACAGATGAAAGTGAAAGGAAGCTGGAGAATTGTGATCCATGATGTCGATGTGCTGGAATTTGTCAAACAACGGTCATCATACGGTCCACGCCAGATGCACACCACCAAGTTCAGGTTTTTAAGTGGGTTTTGGGCATCCAAATTCAGTTTCTCATGCTGTGTGTCCATGAACCCATCTCCCAACGCCAAAACATTGCTTTCAATGAGCAACG
Organism: Uromys caudimaculatus; assembly: GCA_028551405.1. Taxonomy (NCBI): domain Eukaryota; kingdom Metazoa; phylum Chordata; class Mammalia; order Rodentia; family Muridae; genus Uromys; species Uromys caudimaculatus. Next base: position 137,938,432 of record CM052701.1, read on the forward strand.
TGTCTATGAAACTATGACCTAAAGGTTAAGACAGCAGATGTGAAAAACCCAGTTCAAAGATTTTGTTTAATCCTATGTTAGTTTCCACCAGACATCTGCAGGCCATAGCAAAAACAACCTTCAAGTATCTGCAAACTAATCCATCCTCAGAACTCACAAGTCAAAAGCGTTGTCTTACAGCAAGGCTAGTGAGAGGCTAAAGACAGCCCAGCTGTCTGGCCTCCAGGAGTGATGTTGAAGTCTGCTAAAAGCATGTGCTATGGTCCTACTGACAAACGAGTGACATCTGCATTGATCCTGGGGTCTTAGTGAGGACATATTATGGAATGGGGGTTTTCTAATATAACAATTCCCACCTTTGAATTTATTTATTCTTTGATACTGAGAGATCTAGTGCCCAGTAGAAGTTACAGGCCAGGTGTGGTGGCACATGCCTGCAATCTCAGCTCTCAGAATGTAGAGGCAAGAGAATCAAGAGTTGAATGTTGGGCAGTGGTGGCGCACGCCATTAATCCCAGCACTTGGAAGGCAGAGGCAGGTGGATTTATGAGTTCGAGGCCAGCCTGGTCTACAGAGTGAGTTCTGTGGCCGGGAAACTGATCCTGTGGCTCAGAGCTCCATACCCAAATAGTGCCAGGAGAGAGCTGGTCTCCCAGGAGTGCCAACACACCTTCAAGCACAGGCAAGACCAACACTTCTGTTCAAATTTCTAGCCCAAGAGGAACCCTCGCAGAGCCATCAGGACACAGGAACAGCTAGGGACAGGATCCTTCTGGTTTCTGTCTGCACCCCAGAGCTGACCTGTACCACAGCTCTCCAAACCCAAATTCCTCTCAGAGAGAGCTGGTCTCCAAGGAGTACTGACACACAGGCTTGCAGGAGGGACAAGCCACAGTCAGAGAGAGCAAGACCAGCTAACACCAGAGATAACCAGATGGCAAAAGGCAAGGGCAAGAACATAAGGCACAGAAACCAAGGCTATTTGGCATCATCAGAACCCAGTTCTCCAACCACAGAGAGCCCTGGATACCCCAACGCACCAGAAAAGCAGGACCCAGATTTAAAATCACATCTCATGATGATCATAGAGGACTTTAAGAAGGACATAAATAACTCCCTTAAAGAAATACAAGAAAACACAGGTAAACAGCTAAAAGCCCTTAAAGAGGAAACACGAAAATCCCTTAAAGAATTACAGGAAAACACAACCCAACAGGAAAAGGAATTGAACAAACCATACAGGATATAAAAATGGAAATAGAAACAATAAAGAAATCACAAAGGGAAACAACCCTGGAGATTGAAAACCTAGGAAAGAGATCAGGAGTCATAGATGCAAGCATCACCAACAGAATAAAAGAGATAGAAGAGAGAATCTCAGGTGCAGAAGATACCATAGAAAATATTGACACAATAGTCAAAGAAAATGCAAAATGCAAAAAGCTCCTAACCCAAAACATTCAGGAAATCCAGGACACAATGAGAAGACCAAACCTGAGGATAATAGGTATAGAAGAGAGTGAAGATTCACAACTTAAAGGGCCAGTAAATATCTTCAACAAAATTATAGAAGAAAACTTCCCGAACCTAAAGAAAGAGATGAACATAAACATTCAAGAAGCCTACAGAACTCCAAATAGATTGGACTAGAAAAGAAATTCCTCCTGTCACATAATACTCAAAACACCAAATACATAAAACAAGAAAAGAATATTAAAAGCAGTAAGGGAAAAGGGTCAAGTAACATTTAAAGGCAGACCTACAAGAATTACACCAGACTTCTCACCAGAGACTATGAAAGCAAGAAGATCCTGAGTAGATCTCATACAGACTTTAAGAGAACACAAATGCAAGCCCAGGCTACTATAACCAGCAAAACTCTCAATTACCATAGATAGTGAAACCAAGATATTCCATGACAAAACCAAATTTACACAATATCTTTCCACAAATCCAGCCCTACAAAGGATAATAGATGGAAAACGCCAACACAAGGAGGGAAACTACACCCTAGAAAAAGCAAGAAAGTAATCTTCTTTCAACAAACCCAAAAGAAGATAGCCACACAAACATAAAAATAACACCAAAAATAACAGGAAGCAACAGTCACTATTCCTTAATATCTCTTAACATCTATCCCCTCAAATCCCCTCCAAAAAAGACATAGACTAACAGACTGAATACATAAACAGGACCCAGCATTTTGCTGCATACAGGAAAAGCATCTCAGTGTCATAGACAAATACTATCTCAGAGTGAAGGGCTGAAAAACAATTTTCCAAACAAATGATTCCAAGAAACAAGCTGGAGTAGCCATTCTAATATCGGATAAAATTAACATTCAACGAAAAGTCATCAAAAAAGATAAGGAAGAGCCGGGCAGTGGTGGCGCACGCCTTTAATCCAAGCACTCGGGAGGCAGAGGCAGGCGGATTTCTGAATTCAAGGCTAGCCTGGTCTACAGAGTGAGTTCCAGGACAGCCAGGGCTATACAGAGAAACCCTGTCTCGAAAAAAAAAAAAAAAAAAAGATAAGGAAGGACACTTCATACTCATCAAAGGAAAAATCTACTAAGAAGAACTCTCAATTCTGAACATCTGTGCTCCAAATGCAAGGGCACCCACATTCATAAAAGAAACTTTACTAAATCTCAAAGCACACATTGCACCTCACACAATAATAGTGGGAGACTTTAACACTCTACTCTATCAATGGACAAATCATGGAAACACAAACTAAACAGAGACACAGTGAAACTAACAGAAGTTATGGATAAAATGGATTTAACAGATATCTATAGAACATTTCATCCTGAATCAAAAAAATATACGTTCTTCTCAGCAACTCATAGTACCTTCTCCAAAATCAATCATATAATCAGTCACAAAACAGACCTAAAAAAATAAAAAGATTGAAATAATTGCATGCCTCCTATCAGATCACTACAGATTAAGGCTGGTTTTCTATAGCAACAAGCACAACAGAAAGTCCACAAACACATGGAAGCTGAACAATGCTCTACTCAATAACTTGGTCAAGGAAGAAATAAAGAAAGAAATTAAAGACTTATTAGAATTTAATGAAAATGAAGGTACAAAATACCCAAACTTATGGGACACGATGAAAGCAGTGTTAAGAGGAAAACTCATAGCTTTGAGGGCCTCGAAAAAGAAACTGGAGAGAGAATACACTAGCACTTAACAGCACACCTGAGCCGGGCAGTGGTGGCACACGCCTTTAATCCCAGCACTCGGGAGGCAGAGGCAGGAGGATTTCTGAGTTCAAGGCCAGCCTGGTCTACAGAGTGAGTTCCAGGACAGCCAGGGCTATACAGAGAAACCCTGTCTCGAAAAACCAAAAAAAAAAAAAAAAAAAAAAAAAACAGCACACCTGAAAGCTCTAGAACAAAAAGAAGCTAATGCACCCAAGAGGAGTAGAAGGCAGGAAATAATCAAACTCAGGGTTGAAATCAACCAAGTAGAAACAAAAAGAACTATGAAAAGAATCAACAAAACCAGGAGCTGGATCTTTGAGAAAATCAACAAGATAGATAAATCCTTAGCCAGACTAACCAGAGGGCACAGAGACAGTATTCAAATTAACAAAATCAGAAATGAAAAGGGAGATATAACATCAGAACTGAAGAAATTCAGATACCAAATACCAAAGTTAAGTCAGGATCAGATAAACCATCTAAACACTCCCATAACCCCTAAAGAAATAGAAGCAGTCATTAAAAGTCCCCCAACAAAAAAAAGCATAGGACCAGATGGGTTTAGTGCAGAATTCTATCAGACCTTCAAAGAAGACCAAATAGCAATACTCTTCAAACTATTCCACAAAATAGAAACAAAAGGAACACTACCCAATTCCTTCTATGAGGCCACAATCACACTGATACCAAAACCTCACAAAGACCCAACAAAGAAAGAAAACTTCAGACCAATTTCCCTTATGAATATCGATGCAAAAATACTCAATAAAATTCTTACAAACCGTATCCAAGAACACATCAAAACGATCATTTACCAGGATCAAGTACGCTTCATCCCAGGGATGCAGGGATGGTTCAATACCAGGAAATCCATCAATGTAATCCACTACATAAACAAACTCAAAGAAAAAAAACCACATGATCATTTCATTAGACGCTGAAAAAGCATTTGACAAAATTCAACATCCCTTCATGATAAAAGTCTTGGAAAGATCAGGAATTCAAGGCCCATACCTAAACATAGTAAAAGCAATGCACAGCAAACCAGTAGCCAACATCAAACTAAATGGAGAGAAATTTGTAACAATCCCACTAAAATCAGGGACTAGACAAGGCTGCCCCCCCTTCAATATACTACTTGAAGTTCTAGCTAGAGCAATTAGACAACAAAAGGAGGTCAAAGGGATACAAATTGGAAAGGAAGAAATCAAAATATCACTATTTGCAGATGATACTTAAGTGACCCAAAAAACTAAACCAGAGATCTGCTACAGCTGATAAACAACTTCAGCCAGCTGGTCGGATATAAAATTAACTCAAACAAATCAGTAGTCTTCCTATACTCGAAGGATAATCAGGCTGAGAAAGAAATTAGGGAAATGACACCCTTCACAATAGTCACAAACAATATAAAGTATCTTGGTGTGACTCTAACCAAACAAGTGAAAGATCTGTATGACAAGAACTTCAAGTCTCTGAAGAAAGAAATCGAAGAAAACATCAGAAGGTGGAAAGACCTCCCATGCTCATGGATTGGCAGGACTAATATAGTAAAAATGGCCATTTTGCCAAAAGCAATCTACAGATTCTAAGCAATTTCCATCAAAATTCCAACTCAATTCTTTATAGACTTAGAAAGAGCAATTCTCAAATTTATATAGAATAACAAAAAACCCAGGATAGCAAAAACTATTCTCAACAATAAAAGTACTTCTGGAGGAATCAGCATCCCTGACCTCAGGCTGTACTACAGAGCAGTAGTGATAAAAACTGCATGGTATTGGTACAGTGACTGGCAGGTAGGTCAATGGAATAGAATTGAAGACTCAGAAATGAACCCACACACATATGGTCACTTGATCTTTGACAAAGGAGCTAAAACCATCCACTGGAAACAAGACAGCATTTTCAACAAATGGTGCTGGTTCAACTGGCAGTCTACATGTAGAAGAATGAGAATTGATACATTTCTATCTCCCTGTACAAAGCTCAAGTCCAAGTGGATCAAGGACCTCCACATAAAACCAGACACACTGAATCTAATAGAAGAGAAAGTGGGGAAAAGTCTCGAACACAGGGGCACACGGGAAAAGTTCCTGAACAGAACACCAATGGCATATGCTCTAAGATCAAGAATCGACAAATGGGACCTCATGAAATTGTAAAGCTTCTGTAAGGACATTATCAATAGGACAAAACAGCAACCAACAGATTGGGAAAAGATCTTTATCAATCCTACATCTGATAGAGGGCTAATATCCAATATATATAAAGAACTCAGGAAGTTAGACTCCAGAGAACCAAATAACCCTATTAAGAAATGGGGAAGAGAGCTAAACAGAGAATTCTCAACTGAGGAAACTCGTAGGGCTGAGAAGCACCTAAAGAAACGTTCAACATCCTTAGTCATCAGGGAAATGCAAATCAAAACAACCTGAGATTCCACCTCACACCAGTCAGAATGCCAAAATCAAAAATGCAAGTGACACTGGGGTCAGTGGTGGCGCACGCCTTTAATCCCAGCACTTGGGAGGCAGAGGCAGGCGGATTTCTGAGTTCAAGGCCAACCTGGTCTGCAGAGTGAGTTCCAGGATAGCCAGGGCTATACAGAGAAACCCTGTCTCAAAAAAAAAAAAAAAAAAAAAAAAAAAACCCAAGTGACAGCAGATGCTGGTGAAGATGTGGAGAAAGAGGAAAGAGGAACTCCTCCATTTTTGGTGGGATTGCAAGCTGTTACAACCACTCTGGAAATCAGTTTGTCAGGTTCTCAGAAAATTAGACATAGTACTACCTGAGAACCCAGCTATACCACTCCTGGGCATATACCCAGAAGAGACTCCAACATGTAATAAAGACACATGCTCCACTATGTTCATTTCAGCCATATTTATAATAGCCAGAAGCTGGAAACAACCCAGGTGTCCCTCAGCAGAGGAATGGATACAGAAAATGTGGTACATTTACACAATGGAATACTATTCAGCTATTAAAAACAATGACTTCATGAAATTCGCAGGCAAATGGAACTTGAAAATATCATCCTGAGTGAGGTAACTCAGTCAGAAAAGAATGAACACAGTATGTACTCACTGATAAGTGGATATTAGCCCAAAAGTTTGGAATATCCAAGATTCAATTCACAGACCACATGAAGCCTAAGAAGAAGGAAGACCAAAATGTGGATGCTTCAGTGTTTCTTAGAAGGGTGAACAAAATACTCACAGGAGGAAATATGGAGACAAAGTGTGGAGCAGAGATTGAAGGAAAGGCCATCCAGAGACTGCCCCACCTGGGGATACATCCCATATTCAGCCACCAAACCCGGACATTATTGTGGATGCTAGGAAGTGCTTGCTGATGGAAGCATGATAAGCTGTCTCCTGAGAGGCTCAGGCAAAGCCTGACAAATACAGAGGCGGATGCTCACATCCGACCATTGGACTGAGTGTGGGGTCCCAGATGGAGGAGTTGGAGAAGGGACTGAAGGAGGGAGTTTGCAGCCCTATGGAGGGAGCAACAGTGTCAACTGGCCTGACCCCCCAAGGAGCTCCTGGAGACTGAACCACCAACCAAGGAATACACATGGAGGGACCCATGGTGCTGGCCGCATATGTGGCAGAGGAGGGCCTTCTTGGCCATCAGTGGGAGGAGAGGCCCTTGGGCCTAAGGGTGTTAGTTGCCCCAGTGTAGGGGAATGCTAAGGAGGGAAGACAGGAATGGGTAGGTGGGGGGGGAGCACCCTCATAGAGGCAGGGGATGGGGGGAGGGGATAGAGGGTTTCCGAAGGGGAGACCTGGAAAGGGGGAAACATTTAAAGTATAAATAAAGTAAATATCCAATCAAATAAATAAATAAATAAAACTGGCCCAGAGTCCTTCAGTCACAGCCCCTGGCTTTCACAGGAATTGGGAGACAGTCTTGGGAGGAACTGAGTGTCCTCTGAATGTAGCTCGCTGTGCCCAGAAGAAAGGCTACAATATGTGAAAATATTGGGCATATTTGTGGGAATTTCTATAGAGATGTTAACCAGTTTCCCATCTTGTTGGGTCCCCCCCCCCCTTTTTTTCCAGACAGGGTTTCTCTTTGTAGCCCTGGCTGTCCTGGAACTCACTCTGTAGACCAGGCTGGCCTCGAACTCAGAAATCCGCCTGCCTCTGCCTCCCGAGTGCTGGGATTAATGGCGTGTGCCACCACTGCCCGGCTGTTTCCCATCTTGTTTAACCAGGACTCAGTCATGTTCGTGTTCCTGTCTTATATTTTCTGAATTTTTTGGAGTTCTTGCCTCTGGGTCTCTCTGACCATGGAGAACCTCACTCCCAGAGAGTGAACTTCTACAGCTAGTCAATGCCTCAGATGCAAGCCTTTCCTTCTATGTGCACAGAAGCCACATCCAACCTGTTCCGTCATTTCACACCTAAGCCACCTTCCTTCGCCAGGCGCCCAGACCACTAGGAACATCTTGAGAGCCCAACCGCTGCAGAGACCTACACTAGGCAACCTGCCCTGCCTGCCTGTACCCTGCTCACCCTCTCCACCTCCGCTAACCACTATGTAGGCTCTGCCCCACCCCCATCCCTCTCTACATCTGCTTGGTTTGTCCCTTGCTGCGCCCTGTGGCCCTGTGTGCTGTGGCATGGCACTAGTTTGGGGACCTGTGAATGTAAATGAACATCTTTCCCTTCTTGGTGATCACTGTCATATTTGAGTATCTGTCCACACGTAATTAACACAAAAATTGGGGCCCACTGGACCCTGTGAGACACACGTGATTGGGGGATGGCCACCAAATTTATTGAATGCAGACTCATGGGGGAGAAGTAGGTGTCGGGTCCTGTGCTCTTTGACCCTGAGAGTTCTGTGTGCATGTCCCAGCTCCCGCTTGCCACATGCACTCTGCAGCACTCCCTCAGAGCACTAGGAATCTTGGACCAACTCACAGGCTTCTGTAGAGGGAGAAAAAGCAAACGCAGATGAGCTGTGAACTATGATGCTGTTCATGTGGTCGCTCTTGCACAGGAGAAATGCCCAGTGCACAAGCCTGGGTGGGGAGAAAGGAGGAAGGGGGAATGAGGAGATGCTCTCCTACCAGCGTGAGGGGGAGTAATGATCCTTCCAGTTTGGGGCATTTTACTCATCACAAACTCCTTGAAGATCCTCACAGCATCTGCGTTAGGTCTCAGGGTGCGGCCTGCAGAACAGATGGGGTGAAGCTGAGCGGTAGGAGGCAGGGCCTCCAAGCCCACATGGAGAAGAGAGGAGCCCCACTCCAGGCAGCTCCTCCCAAGGGCCCCAGGCATTGACTGGAACTGCTGACCCACCAGTGCCCAGGCACAGCATCTCCCCAGCCCAGACCTGAGGGCAGCCAGGAGGAAGCTCTCAGGGTTACTTGGAACACCAGGCATGAAGGAGTATGCTGTGGGACTTAAAACCCCAAGATGGCTCCCTTCTGAGACTCCCTAGGACAGGCCTGCCCCCTCCCAGTCCTGGTGAGCAGAGACACATGTGGAAATCTCTGCACAGACACTCTTCCTGGATTCAGGGATGGCCTGCCCCACCCTGTTCCAGCTCCTCCAGGACAGAAGCCCTGAGATCCATGACTGAAGGAGTACCAGGTGAGAAGACAAAGGGTCTAGCCGTCTGTTTGTCCTTCCTCAAAACAAGGAACCAGCCTCTCCTAGTGGAGCCCCATCTTCCAGTCTGGGCCAAAAAAGTTCACACACACACACACACCCCGTGGAAGAAAAGTTTATCTCCAAATGGCAGGGTCCCTGCTAGGGACACTGTATTTTAGATGCTGTACCCAGACTCCTTCCCAACATCACTTCACTTCAAAATCCAACACAAGACCCCATCACATCACAACTTTGCCAAAAGCCCTGCTTCCTGTGGAGGTTTGTGCCTCCAGCAGTATCATAATGGCTAGAGAGAGGAAGGACATGAGAAATTCTGTCTGATAGTAAGCAGTGACCCAAGGATACCAAAGAGAGTTTAGGGAGGTCCAAGGACCTCTAAAGTCCTTGTTTATAAGTAAAATGACAGGGTGCTTTGGACCCTGCTATAGCCTAAGACCCTGCACAAACCGCTTCGGGGCCTTTTATGCCCAGAGTCTCCAACAGAGTCCAATTGCGGCCAGCATGAGAGGGGAAGAGTAGGTAGGCAGAGGCTGCAGGTTGGAAGAGAAGGAAGCCGCTCAGTGACACCCGAGTTAGAAAACATCATGGATGCTGCTGAATGCTGACAGTGTGTGAGGGCTGCAGGAAGGACACATTGCCCTCAGTGTGCTGACAGCGGCAGGAAGAGGTCTCCACCTGGCACTGCTAGCCTTGGGAAAGAGGACTTTCCTTGGGGGGCATCCTATGCCCAGCAGGGTGCTGGGTCATCTTCCTGTCTCCATCCAGCCTCTGAATGCTGCCATCCCTCCCACCGTGACAACCGCTGATGCTGCCCAATGTCCCCAGTGACAAATAGGCCACAATCCAAACCTGTTCAGAGCAAGACCATACAGAGGGAACAGAGTAACCTGGGGCTAGCTGGGCGAGGAGTATATGGGAACTTCTGACACTAGGATTGGTCATGTGAGAACTAAGATAAAAGAGGCCAAGGGCTTACACATCCCCCTCCTGGTGACTTCAGGAAGTGCAGGAGTAGAATGAATCAAACCAGGCAGAAAAACATGGGCCTGGACCAAGTCTGTGCTCTGGAGTCCTCGCTCAAAGACCGAAAGAGTGGAACTCACCCATGAGCATCATAATCTGGTAGTACCGATAGTTCATTTTGCCCCTGAAGTAGGCAATGGCAAAGCTCTTCTCAGGAAGGAAGTGGATGTAGATGACATGCTTCCACCCTGTAAGCAACAGAGCCGTGTGAGAAGTCAGCCTCCCGATGAACCTCGGCTGAAATAAGAATTGGAACCCAGCCACTTACACGTGAGGAATGTACCAGGGTCCTCTCCCTTATACAAAGGCAGCTTGTACTGAATACAGCCAATGGGTTTCCTAGAACACAGAGTCCAAGTATGGCTCTCCCTAGTGCACACAGTCCATCCTTACTCCTATTTCTGGGGCCCATGCTGGCCTCTCCAGGAGCAAGCAATCCTGTGCTAGAAATCCTCTCACCCTATTCAGCACTGGCACAGAACACAGCAACTGAGATCCCTGACCTCATTAAGAGGGCACCTGGTGTGTTGCCCAGACAACACAGAGGATGCCACATTCCCTCCATGACTAGCTGAGGTGAGGCAGTATGTGCTTAGTCACAGCTAGAATTGTTCAGCAGCGGCAGACAGGGTTACCTCCACAGAGAGCACTCACATCAGGTTCATCCTGAACTCCAACTCATCGAGACTGTTTCTCTCAAAGGTGAAGGGAGGCAGCGGGTCTTTCCATCTCCACTCAGGGATAGGCATGTCTCCTGCCCAGAGATTTATGTACCACTTTCCCAAGAGCTGGAGTTGGAGGCCGCAAGTACACACGGTTACAGGGAGAGAGGAGTCAGGAAGAGGTTGGGTGAGAGGCAGGAGGAGAATGTGGTCGGGTCTCGGGGCAAGATGGAGGGGTCCGAGACGCTGGGATGTCAGGAGTCCGGGTCATGGCTGTCCCTCACCATCAGCAGCAGGTAGAACCAAGCAGAACACTTCCTGGGAAGAGCCCTGACCACAGACCCTGCACAGCCATCCAGAGGGAGCTGAGAAAGGTGATGTGGAGGACACGGTTGGCCTTCCATTTCAGGGGCTTGAGCAGAAGGACAGGGCAGAATGGGCATGGCTGAGAAGATGACCTGAGGTAAACATGACTGTGTCAACTGGCCACGGTCTGCTTCACTGTCTGGAGTCAAAGTGCTAAGGTATGACAAGGAATGGACTCCTCAGTGTTCTCCTGAAATCGTTAGGCAGTTGGCGCTGTCTCCCCAGATACACAAGAGTCACAGGGGCCTTAAATTGGATGAAAACTGGAACCAACTTATTGGAAAAATATAAGAAGTGTCTCTAAAGCAAACGCTCTCTCTCTCTCTCTCTCTCTCTCTCTCTCTCTCTCTCACACACACACACACACACACACACACACACTCACACACACTCACACTGGAAGGAAGGAGGGAAGGAAGGAAGGAAGGAAGGAAGGAAGGAAGGAAGGAAGGAAGGAAGGAAGGAAGGAAGGAAGGAAGCCTATCCTAGACCCAGATCACAGTCCACCTAGCACGCCTCCCCCGCCCCCCAGCGGCCTCTTAGTCTCTAAGTGCACACAGTGAGAAGAAAGACATGACTGTGACCTGGAACACCTGCTCAAACCCCACTCCCACCTGAGAAGGTCCCACCAAGCACATGAGAGTTATCTCTTCAACATCACTCTGTCCTCCATCAGCAAGCCTGAGACACACCCAGCCCAAGGTCTGACCTTGGAAGCCTGTTCCTCTCCTCAGTCCTCCCTCCCTTCCCAGGGCCATCACCTTCTCAGTACTGGCAGGACTCAGAGGAGGCATCATGGCTGGAACCATAGAAAGCAGACCCAGCCCTGCAGTGAGTGTCAGCAGCTGCATGGTCCCAGCTCAGCTCTGTGCTCTAGCCTCTCAGCTGATGCTTGTCCTGGAGGGTGGCTCTGCTGCTTGTCACGTAGGATTGCTCTGGAAACAGAATCCTGCCTTCCACAATCCACACCCCTCTCACCAGGAGATTGAAGTTTTGTTTGGATCAATGTGAATAGAGGAGCTAATTTGTGCAATTAACCTCATGACTGCCTCTGGCACTCCTCAGGACCCTGTCCAGTGAGAAGGTTCTCAGAGTGGGAAGTGCCCTACCTAGGAATCTGAAGCCAAGAGCATGACACAAGAGCCCCAGGGGCTCACACCCTCCTCAGGAGCCAGGATCAGCCCTGGTCCTGAGGGTCACCCAAGAGCTGCTTGTCTATGCTCAGGCCTCAGTTCCCACCCTTAGTTCTCTCTCCTTGCCTCCTGCTTCCTCCTGAGGTGGGACAGAAACACCAGGAGAATAAAGAGGCCACAGGAAGAGAAAGAAGCCACTCTGCTGGGACTTGGTCTGAGTCTGCACAGGGGCAAAACCTCATAGACAAGGCTATAAACCTTGCTTCCAACCAAAATACAACCTCACCTCCTGTGGCTATGGTAAGAATTCTTTTGGCCTTTTTGACTGATGTTTTTGTCTTATCACCTTGTAAACCTGTAAGATACACTTGTTGTTGCCTATACACTGAAAACTAAAGAGTTATTTGGAATAAAAAAAAAAGCATGCCTAAACATTTTTGCTTCACTTTTAAAAAAAAAAGGTTTGTTTTTATTTCTGTGTGTATGGCACACTGTGTGGGTATCCATGAAGGCCAAGAGAGGGCATCATTTTACCATGTGGGTGTTGGGAACTGAACCCAAGTCCTCTGAAGAGCTGCAAGAGCGGTTTCTTAACTGCTGAGCCATCCTTCCAGAATCATGATGCTTAGTCTCAATTGTCAGCTTGATGAGATTTAGAATCACCATGAAAGCAAACTTTGGGGGAGTTCCTAGATTTTGCTAATTGAGGAGGGAAGACCTACCCTGAGTCTGGGTAGCATCATCCCTTGGCCTGAGGTCCAAGACTAAATAAAAAAAGACAAAGCAGGTTCAGTAGCAGCATCCATATCTCTCTCTTACTTTCTCTCTCTCTCTCTCTCTCTCTCTCTCTCTCTCTCTCTCTCTCTCTCTCTCTCCTTTCTGACTATAGGGTCAACATGGTCCTACTAGTCCTACTGCATCACGATTACACTGTATCCCCTTGAATTGTAAGGCAAAACTATTTCTTTCTTCTTTAAATTGTTTTAGTCAGGGATTGGGACAGTTCATCTCAATTTGCAACTTGATGAGATCTAAAATCACCTCGGAGATGAACCTCTGGGTGTACCTGAGGGCTTATCTTTATTAGGTTAATTGAGGTGGAAAGACCAACTCTTCATGGGTGGCACCGTTCTTTGGGCTTTGATGCTGGAGTACAGAAGGGAGATATCTGAGCACCAGCACTCATCACTCTCTGCTCCTTGACATGCCATGTGGACCAGTTGCTTCAAGCCTGCTGCTGTGACTTCCCTGCTAAACTGAAACCACAAACTGCAGCCCAAACGCTTTCTGCTTAATCGGCTTCTGTCATGGTATTTTATCACAGTAACAGAAAAGGAAACCAAGACAGATATCTAAGGCAAAAAGTGACTGGTAACAAGATCTGAGTCTGCTCTTTAGTGGGCCAGGTTTAATTTCCAGTATCCATATGACAGCTCAAAACCATCTATACCTCGGTTCCAGGGAATCTGATGTCCTCTTCTGGCCTCTGTGGACACCAGGCATGTGTGTGGTGTACAAACATACATGAGGCAAAATACGCATACACATAAAATAAAGTTTCAAAAAAGAAGTGGCACCATAGCTGGGCTAAACATGACCTTGGAAGCCAGTTCCTACCCTCAGTCCTCCCTCCCCAAGGCCATCAGCTCAGTACTGGCAAGAATCAGAGGAGGCATCGTGGCTCAAACCACAGAGAGCAGACCCAGCCCTGCAATGAGTGTCAGCAGCTGCATGGTCCCAGCTCAGCTCCGTGTCCCTGTAGGCCTTTGGAAACTTGTTTGCAGCAAGAATGTACCAAAGTTTGATACCTCGGGCCTGAAAGGCCTTTAAATACTGCAAGCAGAGTTTGATGGGTCCTTAGAAGAAAACTGAGAGAACATTAGAGTGAGCAGCAGAGGCCCCAACTCATGAGGTTTCAGAGGGAAACCCAGGAACTGGCTTTCTGTCCTGCAGAGTGGCAGAGCCAGGATTTGAACCTTGACCCTGTGAGACCCATGGGGCCCACTGAAGAAGGCTGCATCCAGGTGCTTCAGAAGGGACTCTGAGCTCCTCAGTTCTGTGATCCTTTGTTCCTGGTGCCTACAAACAGACAGGCCCCAGGACAGGGAAAGGCCTAAGCCCAGGACCAGCCCTTCTCATGCCTAGCCTAGCCTAAGCAGAGAGCTTCTAGTCTGAGGGCGCAGTATCCAGGCCCCTGGATACAAAGAGAAGTCACTGGGGAACAGAGATTAGCAAGGAGACCTGAGGTCAAGTTAAGTAACAGATAACCAAGGCAGTCTGATGGATTGTGTGAATTCATGGCAGCTCAGAAGCAGAGGGGATGGAGGAGTCTAGAGCCAAGATGTACCTGTCACAGATAGATGTCTTTGCCTTCTTAGTGACTCCTTTTCTCCAATGAAGCCCTATCCCCCACAGCTACAATAGTCTTTTCAATTTTTGAACCCACTAATGGATAAAACATTGATATCAGGTCAGGACCCTCATGATCTGCTCCCCTTAGGAAACACCCTTGCAAGCACACTCAGAGAAGTGCTGTCCTGATCTCTTACATGTCTCCCCCACCAAACTGACAGTCAAGATTAACTGTCACTGATGACTAGAGAGAGACTCCACAGTTCAGAGCACTGATGGCTCTTGCAGAGGATCTGGATTTGGTTCCCAGCATCCACAAAGCGACTCACGGCCATCTGTGACTCGAGTTCCAGGGGATCTGATGCCCTCTTCTGACCTCCATGGGCACTGCACATACATACATGCAAGCAGGATACCCATACACATAAAATAAATACATCTTTGAAAAGATTAGTCATTACATACTTTAAGAGCCAATTCTTTGAAATAAGTTCCTCTCAATCCCCCATCTATGTAAATCTATCTATGTAATAGATAAATGATATTTACCCACCAAATATCCTTGTGTCTACATCTCATTGGTTCTGTGTCATGGAGAACTCTGTTTGTTTTTGTTTTTTGTTTTTTGTTTTGTTTTTCAAGGCAGGGTTTCTCTGTGTAGCCCTGGCTGTCCTGGAACTCACTCTGTAGACCAGGCTGGCCTCGAACTTAGAAATCCACCTGCCTCTGCCTCCCAAGTGCTGGGATTAAAGGCGTGTGCCACCACTGCCCGGCCAACACATCTTTTTTTAAAAATATTTATTTATTTATTGTATGTAAGTACACTGTAGCTGTCTTCAGACACTTTTTCTTCTCTCTCCAGCCCCACTCCAGTTCTGCTCTCTGTAGCTGTCTTCAGACACCCCAGTAGAGGGCATCAGATCTCATTACAGATGGTTGTGAGTCACCATATGGTTGCTGGGATTTGAACTCAGGACCTTCAGAAGAGCAGTCAGTGCGCTTTTTTTTCTTTCGAGACAGGGTTTCTCTGTGTAGTTCTGGCTGTCCTGGAACTCACTCTGTAGACCAGGCTGGCCTCGAACTCAGAAATCCGCCTGCCTCTGCCTCCCAAGTGCTGGGATTAAAGGCGTGCGCCACCACTGCCCAGCTGCAGTCAGTGCTAAGCCATCTCTCCAGCCCCTGAATAACACATCTTATAACAAGAGGTTTTGTAACTCAAAACTCTTTTGTAAATAAAATCCTAAGGCAGCTGGCCACAATGAATTCTTCCCAAGCACTTAAAGCAGAAGCATCAATGACTTGTCAAACACTTCAGGGAACAGAGAAGGGACCCGTTCTTCAAACAGTAGGGTGGGACTCTGCTCTGTGGCAGAGGTTGCTCTGGCTTTCCTTTGCCTCTGACCCTTGACTAGAGCTGGCTCTGTCAGACAACACTGGCTCCTGAGAGGCCTCCAGGACTGTGTCTAGCTCAGGAGCTGGAACTAGAAGCTTCTGCAGTTTCTGGTAGCTCTGAGTCTCGTGCTGGATCTCTAGGGCAGTGAGCAGTTCAGGATCTAAAGTTCTGCTGGATGGCACTGCTCTGAAAGGAGTCTGCCATTAAGGTGAATTTGGCTGCAGGAGTGGCAATGCAGCCACTTTCCATTCTGTCCTTAGAGACCTTGCTGCACCTGGGGGTTGATACCTACCTGAGCCAGCACAGTCCCACTGCTTCCGTTGGCTAGGGAGCTGCCTCGAGATCCAGGGTGAACAGCCGGCCTCACTCTGGCTTGCCTGGACAATGCTACTGCCTGTATCTGGAGTCCATGTCAGAGCTGATTCTTGGCTGGCTATATCTGTTGATGGTGTTCCTACAGTTGCTTCCTTCCGTCTCTGTCCTCTGGAGAACACGTTCCACACCTGTTAGCATCTCGGGACCCGTGCAGGAACCTCTTCTGGCATGGGATCTAGCCCAGCCACAAATACTAGAGCCAAAGCTGTGGTAGGCACCTGAATGTTCTTGGCCTTAGGACAGGAGTGGATTAAGAAGAAGTCTTACCTCTTGTTTCTTGTTGGCAGAACAGTTCACCCTGATGGACCTGGTCAATGTTTAATAGGTCAAGTGAGCTTCCTCTGACCTCTGCTGCTCAGAAATACCTCCAGGGCTCCTTCCCAAGACCACCATTGTAATCGTGTGACTAGGGAACATTGCTTACCCCTGAGGTCTCAGTTCCCCTCTGGACAGTGAAGATGGGCCCCACACTCACATCGACTGTAAGATTCAAGGCTTTGGGCCATGCATGATAGTTTATCCCGCAAATCTAGTAGTTGGAAGGTAGGGGCAGGAGGATCAGAAGTTCAAGTTATCTTCAACTACATAGCAAGTTTGAAGGTAGCCTAGGCTATATGAGACACTATATCAAAAACCAGAAAGGAAGGAGGGAGGGAGGGAGGGAAGGCAGGCAGGCAAGCAAAATAAGGATTCAAGAATTTGGAATCATCAGCCAGTTTGGCTGGCCTGGCCCACCAGTAAAAGAAGAATGCTCACTGGTGTGTTCCCAGGCCCACGATGCACCCCCATCACCTGGGAGCCCTCATCAGTTTGGGGACTTATTAGACATGTGATCTGTACTTGTGCAGCACACAACACAGATCGCAGCAAATCGCCTGAGTGTATTCTGTGTCTTCAAGCACTGTTCTGAAGCAGAGGACAGTCAACTTTCAAGAAGCTGCTGTGTGCCTCGGATCCACAGACAATCCCCCAGGTGGGGCTAGTTAGAAGCTTCTGGGATCATGAACTCCCTGCAGCTCCTTCCTGGCTCATCCCCAAAGCTTCCTTGTAAAAGAGGAAGCAACTGGTCACCTCCTTAGCTCCTAAATACTGAGCTGGCCCTTCCTCTTTACACGGAAACTTTGATATCACTAAGAACCTGGAGAACAAGGCTGCCCCCACAAAAAAACAGGGAGTTTCGTTAAAAGGCGCAGGACTTCATGGGTCGTTTGAAAAGTCCTGTGAGCTTGGCAACATTCGAAATAAGTCTCTGAGATCCACTTGGCAAGACAGGATCTAGGATCAAGCTGTACAGAGGCCCATGAGCCTCTGAGGGACCGGGCTATGAGAAGCGCCGGCGATGAGCGAAGGGGCCACTAGAGGGCGATGCACTCGAAGGACAGTGAAAGTCCCTCGCGGGCTGCCGTAGTCACTACTATAAAGGATGTGGCGTGGAGCTGCTCGGCCTCTCGGCGGCCATGGCGGCGTGTAGTTTCCAGTCGTCCTTGCTTCCGTTGTTGGCCTGGGACACCCCGGATGACCCTACGTAGCCCTCGGCCGGCCACCAGGAAGATTGCGTCTCGTACTGACGATCGTAACAAAGATGCACCGTGCTTTCCTTCTGATGGTTTAGTCGTCCTAATATGTGCGGCAAGCTAACCATGTGGTAAGGGGAAGGGCAGTTCATGATGTGCTCGAGGGTCCTGTCTGGGCTAGTACGATGCAGGAAGCCCCTGTGGTCATCACTGGGTGGGGCTCCAGACACCAGGGAAAGAATCTGTATTTACTGCATGCGGATGTAGGAAATCACTCTTGAAAGGACAGCTAGTCAAACCATTCTGAATACCAACTTGAGATAACCCAGCTCCGAAACACCCTGTTTAGTGTAAGCTACTGAGTTGGAGAGAAAGGACGGAGTGGTGTACGGTTTTTATTGTTTTATTTGTAGAAAGCTTTAGCAAGGACAACAAACCGTGTGGACCCACTGGAATAGGAATAAAATGCAGGCCTGGTGCAATCTCCCAGTGTGATCTTGCCGAGGTATGTGCAGAATGATTGTTTTTTTTCCTTTCCTTCCCTAGGAAGTTTGTCTGCGGGAAAGTAAGCGCCCATGAGGACATGTTGGGCTCTTGGGTAAGTTGGCTCGAAGTTATTAAGATTTGGATTGACGGCACTTGGTTCATCAGCACCCTGCTCCTAGAGGCGTTGCACGTGTGGCTGCCGTGTCGCATGTGCGTCAGTAGGTGGCAGAGAGGAGCGAGGCTATGTCTACGCTCAGTGTTCTGACCTGTGAACATCTGAATGATTTGTAGCCTGACAGTACTCCCTAAAGCTGGAGGTGGGATTGTTCCTCCTAGTTGTTAACTGGCTTATGTCATTTGATGGCTCTGCATAAACCAAATAGAGGGGCTGGTGTGTAAAGAGGAAGTTTCAGATAAATTGGTTTGTTGGAAATCATGAAACCAGTAACCTTCAAAAGGCCCTGGGACACAGCATTATGGCACAATTCTCTTAGCCTCACCAGCTTGGGTCAAGAGACCCTCAAAAAACGACAGTGGATGGAAGCAGTGACAGGTCCGTCTTAGTTAGGGTATTTACTGCTATGAAACATTACCAAAAAGCAAGTTGGGAAGGAAAGGGTTTATTCAGCTTACACTTACACATTGCTGTTTATTGCCAAAGGAAGTCAAGGCAGGAACCTGGAAGCAACTGATGCAGAGACCATGAAAAGGGTGGTGTTTACTGGCTTGCTCAGCCTGCTTTGGTTTTTTTTGTTTTTTTTTTTTTTTTTATGTATGAGTGCTCTGCATTCCAGAAGAGGCCATCAATCAGAACCTGTTATAGATGGTTGTAAGCTACCATGTGGTTGCTGGGAATTGAACTCAGCAGTCAGTGCTCTTAACCACTCAGTCATCACTCCAACCCCAACTAAGAGGTTGGGCTTTGAGATAGGGTTTCTCTGTGGCCTTGGCCGTCCTGTCCTCAAATGCAAAGATCTGCCTGGGCTTAAAGGCATGCTCCACCACCAGCCCAGGGATGGCACCACCCACAGTGGGCTGGGCTTTCCCCCACTGATCACTAATTAAGAAAATGCCTTACAGTTGGATCTCATGACTCTAACTTGTGTCAAGTTGGCACAAAACCAGCCAGTACAACCTCTGAGCTTTGTTTTGAGGAGATGAGGGCAGTTGCTACCTAAATGATCTGAGGTTCTCGGCTAGCTATCTAGGGTTCTCCAACACTGGTTGCTGGCTGAAGCCAGAGAGGCAGGCTACATGTTCTGTGGCCCTCACTTGCCAGAGCTTTTTTAAGCAGGCTAGAGTACAGCTCAGTGGTGCTCACTGGGCTCGTAGGCCTGAGTCTCCATCAGTCCCTGGCACCACAGACAAGTGAAACTGATGAAAAGAAGTGGTACCTGGTAGTAGACTCATGCAGCACCATGATTTCAGAATCAGGGAGTATAGTGGGACAGCTAACAGTGACAGGGTGCCTTAAAACACAGGGGTAAAGGGACTCACTGCTGCGGCAGGCCTGAGGTCTGGGGGTGCAACACTTATAAATTAGGAGGGTCTACATTGATTGTTTTCTTTGGTACAGGAAAGTTGGTGACTAAACTCTGCTTATGCCGAATGCCCAGCAATGACCCAGCTGAGGTAAGAGGTAGGCAGGACCCACTGGAGCATGCTCAGATGGGATGTGAGTGGCTGCCCTGAAGATGCTGTCCTAGATCAGCACCACAGGTATGGCCCAGCTGCTCAGCTGTGCCTGTGGCACTGGGGCAAAGAGCAAGTGGCTATTTCTATGCTCAGTGTTCAGAAGCCAGTGAGCACTAAGAATGGTTTGTAGCCTGACATTTTTGCAGAGCCGTGGTGGGATGGTGCTGGGGTTTGGCTGTTGGCCAGACAACCTTTAGGGCTCACCAAAGGGTTGCATGGTCAGCATTTTAGGAAGATAGAGGTGGAGGGGTGGAGAGACTAGGTTTTCTAGGAAATATCCGCAGGCCTGGAAGAATACAAGAAACTACCCATCCTTTTCATCTTCCACATCCAGAAGCCAGGAAGAAGGGGACCTACTTGACCAACATGGCTGATCAGGATGGGTGTGGATATGATTTTAGGCCATGGCTTGAGGTACGCCCTCTGACCTCCCCAGGGGCCTACAGAACCACCCATGCAGGCTTTAGGCAGCTCTAAATTTACCCCGGTAGCTAAATGTCCTAAATTATGAACTAAATTTGGGTTGGCTTGGGTTTGACTCTTAAGACTGGTGAAGTGAGATCTCTGGTAGTGGCATTAGGGATGGAGGACCCTCTTAAGACTCAACATCTCTAACTGTACATGGCCTTAAAAGAGAATTACGAGTTGGGTGTTGATAGCTGGTCCCTTGAGTTCAAGGCCACCCTGATCTACAAAGCAAGTTCCAGGATAGCCAGGACTGTTGCGCAAAGAAACTCTGTCTTGGGGGGGAAAAAA
>CM052701.1:137959533-137979989 GCA_028551405.1 Uromys caudimaculatus
GTTTCATTACCTATTACATAATTAGTTTCTTACATACAAATATTGACATATTTGACTTGTGCTTCGAAGCCTTTCTGTCTACGAAATCCACATCAATGCAGTTCATAATTGGAAGTCACTGGGGAGGTCTTTGCTGCTGCTGGGTTTGACATGGTCGTGTGTTAGAGTCTCTTCAGTACCTGCTGTGGCCCTGCACACCAGGGAGGCATCCTCAATGTCTGGATCTAAGCCTTCAGGGCAGGGAAGCTTCAGTAGCTCTTCTCGGAGCTGAGCAGTGTGGCGCTTGAGAGCTGCTGCATGGTGAGACATGGTCCTGCCCACCCGCTTGTCACTGCTATACTGCTGGATGTCTGCAATCCACTCCTCACACTGGGCCATGATCTCAAGTCTTTTCAAGTAAAAATGTTTGTGTATAACTTCTTTGAAGCATGGTGAGGGGTTTCTGATTGTACAGCATTTTCTTAATTCATGATTGATGTAGAAGGGCCCAGCCCAACTGTGGGCAGTGAGGCGCCTAGACAGGGAGTCCTGGGTTATATTAAAAACAAACAAACGCAGGCTGAGCAAGCCATAGCGAGCAAGCCAGTAAGTAGCACTCCTCTCTGGATTCTGCTTCAGCTCTTTCTTCCAGGATCCTTGAGTTCCTACCCTGACTTCCCTTCGTGATGACTACAAGTCTGAGATAATAAAACCTTTTCTCTCCAAGTTGCTTTTGGTTATAGCATTTTATCACACATCAGAAAAACAAAACTGTGCATAATGAGTTTTGATTATACTCGCTCTCCATTACCCTCTCTGCCCCCCCACTTCTGGTGCACCCCCTTCTTTTCCCCAAGTAGACCCATTTCTGCCTTCATGTCTGCATATAAGTCCTTATGGAGGGGAGAAGCTCTGGATACTCCCCACCTCTCCCTTTTTATTATTTTACATAATATTTTATTGATTATTTGGAAATTTTACATCATGCACTCTGATCACACTTATTTCTCATTCTTCTCAGGCCTGCCCACCCCATCCTTGTAATTCCTCTTCAAAAAGAACACCTCCTCCAAAAAAACCCCAAACCAAGTCCAATTTGCGTTGCTGTTATGCTCATTGGAACACAATCACAGTCCCAGTGGCTAGACCCTTAAGGGAAACTGAGGTCCTCCACTCGCCGCTCCCCATGCCGGAAGCCATCAGCTGTGGAAAGCGACACTTCAGGATCCTTATCAGAGTTTTTAAGAGTTCTCATCAATGGTTTCCTGTTGAAGTCGTTTCTTTCTTTCTTAGGGGTTGGGTGGGTTGGGGGTAGGGAGAAGAGGTTGTCACAGAAGCCCTGTGTCTTTCTCGTTCTCAACTGTGAGTCTGCAGTTACCAAACCACTGCAAAAACAAACAAACAAACAAACAAACAAACAAACAAAACCCCAACAACAAAAGAACCCAAATCAAACCAAACCAAACCAAACCAAACCAAACCAAACCAAAAACCCTCTCTTGCCCTTTACAGTCAGTGGGACCATGGATCATGGCAACAGCATGGAGCACGGACATCCACACGGCCTCTGGCATTAGCGTGTGTATGAACTTTGCATGGTCTCTCATGGCAGTACAGGCCACAGAGATCCACATGGCCTTTGGTGGTAACATGGACCAAGGACATCAACATGGGCTCCAGCTGAAGCAGGGCAGCAAGACCATGGACCCCAACGTGGCTCTTCAAGGCACTTTTTTTTCTTTTGGACAGGGTCTATCACTGGACTTGGAGCTCAGCAAACTTGGCTGGCTAAAGAACCCCAGGGATCTGATTGCCTGCTTCCCCAGTGCTGGCATGAAAGGCGTGTGCCCTGTGCCTGACTCTTCCCATGGGTGCTGGAGATCCAGACTCAGGTCTGCTTGCTTGTGTGGCAAGGATTTTACCTTTTTTCAACCAAGCCAGCTTCTCTCCGTGTGCGTGTGCGTGTGCGTTTCCTCTGTGTGTGTGTGTGTGTGTGTGTGTGTGTGTGTGTGTGTGTGTGTGTGTGTGTAATGTGTGGTAATGGTGATAAGATAATGAGAAAGGACTGGAGGCGCAGATCCAGTGGGGAGGCCAGCACTGGGGAACCTGCTGGATGGAAGTCTCCACATGAGAGGTCCCTTGTAGGACTGCCGGGAGCAGGGGTACTCATGGGGAGGGGGTGACTCCAATGGTATCCACTGGCAGTATCTGAGGCATGTGAGGCCAGGCCTTCCACACAGGCTGGGGAGGGGAGGTCTGCTGTGAACCTGTGCTCAGAGGACGGATGTGAGCAAAGCAGCTTCTGGGCTGTGCCCCCAAAGTCAGCTGTGATCTTGCTGGACTAGATGGGAGGTGTTTGGAATTAAATAGTTTTTTGGGACAAAGCCCAATTATGTAGCCTCAAACTGTCAACAGTCTTCCTGCCTCAGCCTCCTGAGAGCTGGGATTTCAGGTATACAGCAGCATGCCCAGATCACAACACAACTTGTGATCCTTGCCTTAGGATTTGCGGACACCAAGCATGTGGTTGTGGTCCCCTGTTCTGTTAAAAACAAAAACAAACAAACAAAAACAAA
Source organism: Uromys caudimaculatus (assembly GCA_028551405.1). Classification (NCBI taxonomy): domain Eukaryota; kingdom Metazoa; phylum Chordata; class Mammalia; order Rodentia; family Muridae; genus Uromys; species Uromys caudimaculatus. The sequence continues at coordinate 137,962,089 of CM052701.1, forward strand.
AACTAGATCAAAAAAAGAAAGGAGAAGTCAGCTGTCACTCCAATGCTCGGAGCCTGAGGCAGGAGAATGACAACTTCTAAGTCATCCTGGGCTACAGAATGAGAACTCATCTGAAGCTAGCCCCGGTGAGAGGGCGAGTACAGTCCACTTTGTGTAGTAGCACGTCTATAGTAAACAGGCTGGAATGTCCTGCTCCCGGTGCCCCCGAGACACCACTTGTCAGATTGTGAATTACAGGCGACTTGATCTGCTTACTTAAAAAAAAAGTTGAGGTGCAATTCACAAACATAAAAGTAAGGATTTATCTTCTTGTAGCACTTATTTCCTTGCTTGTGAATGTGTCTGTGTGGGGGTGCACACGTGGTACAGTGCTGTTTGGCTCTGCAGCAGCACAGAAAGTTGGCTAAGGAAGGGAGAAGCCTGGTTCTCAGTCAGTCTGCCACTGTCGGTTCCCACCTCCCAGGGTTCTGGGGATGGAGTTTGCCTTGTCAGGCTTCACAGCCTGCCTTTGCTCATCTCACCAGCACAGTTCTCAGAAAAGTGGCAGTTTTGAGTGTCGCTGGTAGAGTTTGCTGCTGACCAACGCCATCCTCTTCACAGAGGCTATAGCTACTTGCAAGAGCCCGTGACATCTTTCCCTCATGGGAGGAGGGAGGAGGGAGTCCTATCACTCGCAGCACCTCTCTGCAGGCTACATGTAGTGCTCCCCAGCTGCATGTGGCAGTGGTGCTAGAGCCCAGGGACTGAAGGAACAGGTGACACTCCATCTATGCAGCTATGGAGATGTCATCATTCTGGGCTGAGCCTTTCTAGTCATCTGACTACTTGGGGGGTGGGGCTCACCTGAGATCCTGTGAATAAGCCTAATAAACTCACTGGTTCACCAAACTGGGTGTTACCTTGGTTTGACGTGATGCTGTTTGCTCATGTCTCCCCAGGGAAAGTTCATGCAACACACCACAGCCTGTATCCACTAGGTGGCTAGCCATGCCCCACTCCCTGTTACTGTACTGGTGGCCTGACGACTGACTGCCAGTCTAGTCTGTCTTGTCTCTGGATCTGCCCATCTTGGACATTTCACAGCAATGTGAATCCTACAACACGTGACCTTTTACAGCTAGCTTATTTTCATCAAAGTGGGGTTGGTGAGGCTCACTGGTGTGTGACAGACATGTGCCACTGTCCCAACAGTTTTCACGGCTGAACCACATTTCACTGCAGGCACAGAGGGAGCTCATCTTGTTTATAACATAAGGTTTGGTGGACATAAGCCGGCTTTTACAGTGGCAGGAGGTTGAGGAAGGCTGCCAGTCTACCCTTCTAGGGCCCTACCCCCTGCTTCCCCACCCTCAGCTCTGGCTCCTATCACCCACCTACCTTTTATAAGCATCATTTACCAAAGGCACTGAGAAGTCAGCTCAGGAACTTTGGAAAATTTGGGCACTCCACCCCTCCAGGAAGAAGCAGGTTAGAGAGCACATAGGCTGAAATGGAGGGGTTGAGGAGCCCCTGCTACCTCATTCCCTAAAGACCAATCGGTTTAAAAGTCACACTGTTCTGCCAATCACATTGTGCCTAATGGCTGCTGCTCTGAAAACTGTATAAAAGCTCCCTGAACAGGCTGTGCGTGGCCGTTCTCTCCTGCCTTTGTGTGCAGGATGACCCCAGCATGCTGGATCAATAAATTCCTCTTGCATTTTGCATCAGTTCCCGACTCCATGTGTTCATTTGGGGGTCTCTAGTAAGTTAAGGCTCCCCAGAGTCTTACAGCACCAGAATTTACAAGAAGAAAGAGGTTAAAACTGTGCTCTGGGGGGCTGGAGAGATGGCTCCATGGTTAAGAGCACTGATGCTCTTCCAGAGGTGCTGAGTTCAATTCCCAGCAACCACATGGTGGCTTACAACCATCTGTAATGAGATCTGACATCCTTTTCTGGTGTGTCTGACAGCTACAGTGTACTCAGATACATAAAATAAAGAGATACGTTTTTAAAAAGTTTCTTAAAAAACAAACAAACAGCCGGGCAGTGGTGGCCCATGCCTTTAATCCCAGCACTTGGGAGGCAGAGGCAGGTGGATTTCTGAGTCTGAGGCCAGCCTGGCCTACAGAGTGAGTTCTAGGACAGCCAGGGCTATACAGAGAAACCCTGTCTTGAAAAAAACCAAAAACCAAAAACCAAAACAAAAACCAAAAAAAAAAAAAACCAAAAAAAAACCAAACCCAAAAACAAAACCCAAACAAACAAACAAACAAAACACACACAAAAAAAAAACAAAAAATAAACAAAAAAACAAAAAAAAAAAACAAAAAAAAAACCCAGCTGTGCTCTGGGATGTACCTTGGTGGTGTGCTCACCATGAAAAAAAAAAAAGCAAAACTCAGTTGGCTTCATTTGTGATTTTAGAATAAGTGGGTGTCCCTCACTTGGAGACAGTCCCACTCTTAGCTTAGGAGTTCTTTCTTACTTTCCAGAGAGAGAGAGAAAGAGAGGGGGGGAGAGAGAGAGAGAGAGAGAGAGAGAGAGAGAGAGAGAGAGAGAGAGAGAGAGAGATTTATAGACAGAGAAGGAGGGAAGGGCAGAGGAGAAACAAAGAGGAGATCAGCCATAACAGGTAACTTTTTAAATTGTATGTGTGAGTGCCCTCTCCCTCTCCGCCTCCCCCTCTTTCACACACACATATGTGGTACATATGTACTATATATATGCAACAGATCCCCGGAACTGGAATTATGAATGGTTGCAAGCTTCTGATATGGTGGTGTTGGGAACCAAACCCAGGTCCTCTGCAAGTACAGCAAGTGCCTTAATCACTGAGTGCTTAAGCCCACCCCCCATTCGGTAACTTATCTGTTTGTTTTGTGAGACAGAGTCTCACTATGTAGCTCTGGCTGTACTGGAACTTACTATGGAGACCACATTGGCCTAGAACTCAGAGACTGCCTGCCTCTGCCTCCTAAGTGTGTCACCAGGCCCAGCTTCACCCCTCATTTTCGTGAGCAGTGTGGTAGATGGAACAGTGCTGGACTTACAGCATGCTGAGCTCCACCCCCAGAACCAGAACAAGCTCCTTGTGACAGGGGAGAGTGACACCTGATTACCTGAGGCTGTCTTCCTTCATAAGGGCAGATAGGGCTTTTTATTAAATAATCCAGTGAAAGGGCTGTTTGGGAGCTTCTGTTATGTCACTGTAATCTTGATTTCACAGGTGATAAATAACTAAGGAGTTTCCTTGTTGGCCAGGAGCTTTGATATAGATGATTCCATTTTGGCTTTTATCCTGGTCTGCAGGGCTAAGTGCAGGAGCCTAGACCCAAACAATGGCCTTATTTTAATTTAGTGGGTGGGATGGCTTTAAGCCAGGGCCTGAGTCACCACAGGTGGGGTCACCTCACACCCCCCTCACTTAACCATTCATGGTCCTTTCAGTAAACTGAGATGGGGTCCCCCTACCCTTCCCCTTTTGAGACAGGTTTATATGGAGTTCAGGCTAGCCTGCAACTCAAAGATCTTCCCAAGTGCTGGAATTAAAGGTATGTGCCACTCCGCCTGGCAGACTTTTGATCTTCCTGCTTCTATCTACCAAGTGCTGATATTAAAAGTGTGTGCCTGTCGGTGGGTCTCATGACCTACTTTAATATCTAAGGAAAAGACAATATCTTTGGATAATAGTAAGTATGTAAAACCATTTTACTTAATCTTGAAGCTTGGCCATAGAGGGAAATATCCCACCAGACACAGAGTTATCATCAGGGTTGCTCTTTAAAAACTTATTAGTCATGTGGTTTTTCTTATGAACAATCCCTCGTGAGAGGCTAATGCTCAGACAGATGGGTCTGGAGAGCCAATGGCAGGTAGCACCCACCCTCACACCTATCTCACTATCATTTTACCAGGGTGGTAGCCTATGAGTGTGCTGTGGTGTGGTATGGTGGGGCCCTCAGACCTCCTGGGCCAAGCATAACAAGAGGCTGCAGAGATGGGCTGGGTCTCCCTCCCTCCCTCCTCTGGGGATTGAACCCAGGACTTTGGGCTTGCTAGGCAGGCATGTGACCACACATACATTTCCAGCTCCTGAGGATGCTCCCCCCCACACCCCCCCCCCCCCCGAGACAGGGTTTCTCTGTGTAGCCCTGGCTGTCCTGGAACTCACTCTGTAGACCAGGCTGGCCTGGAACTCAGAAATCCGCCTGCCTCTGCCTCCCAAGTGCTGGGATTAAAGGCGTGTGCCACCACTGCCTGGCTGAGGATGCTTTTTAAATCATGAAAATAATCTTGACCACTCAGGAGCTGAACAGTGCAGGTTGAAGTTAGTGGTGCCTTTGATCCCAGAACTGAAGAGGCAGAGGTAGCAGGTCTCTGAAACACTGAAGCAGAGACCCCTCCCTCCCTAAGCTCACCCCTAAATGACAACTCTCAATGACAGCTCTTCTCTCAGACCAGATGCACATCTGCATCTATGCCAATATTTACAATTTCAACAACAGAAAATGGTACCGTACTAAGCATTTGGCTTTGTAACTTGATTTTGTCACTGCAGTGTTTTTTTTTTTTTTTTTTTTTTAAGAGCCTGTGAATGAGATCTTATTTGGAAAGAGGGTCATTTCGGGTATAATTGAGGCAAATTTGTGTGTGTGTGTGTGTGTGTGTGTGTGTGTGTGTGTGTGTGTGTGTGTGTGAAGCATGCATGTTCATGCATGTGCCCATGTGTGACAGCCAGGAGATGTCTGTCATGTTTTCTGAGACAGGGTCTCTCACTGAGACCTGGAGCTCACTGATTAGACTGGGCTGGGTGACCAGCAATCCTCCTGCCTACACCTCCCACGTTCATGCTTTCTCCATAGATTCTCAGGGTCAAACTCAGGTCCTTACATTTGTGTGGTGCTTTACCAACCAAGCAACTGAGTCGTCTCCTGGGTTAAGGTGAGGGTCTTGAGATGAGATCGGCCCAGGTTAGCTTCATCCTAAATACATTGTTCTTGAGGAGAGAAGACAGAGGCAGATATTGGATCTGTAGCCAAAAGCCAGGGAACACTAGAGCCATAGGCCCTGAGGAGGTAGGTAGGGTCTCTTCTGGAGAACTAGTGTGAATATGGTCCTGGACACACCTGACTTCTGACTTCTGGCAAAGACACTTTTCCCAAATGAAGTCACAACTCAGGTCCTAGGGAGTAGGATGTGGGAGAGACTTTGGAAGACAGTCTTTTGGATCACCCCATCTGCCCAAGGGTGGGGGGCAAAGCACTTGTCTAGTATGCACAGGATTCTGCATTCCATCCTCAGCACCACACATGCACACGTATAAACACAGATACACATATACATGCACACACGTGCATTCATACACACATGTACATACACATACGTGCATACACACATGTACATATACACTCACACACATCACACAGCTCAAAGTGGCAGTGCAGAGATGAAACAGATATTCATGAAGACTAAGTGCAGACAGTGGGTATTGGGCAAACACATAGCACTCGCAGGCCTGGAATGCAGGGTGCAGTGGTTCACCAGAACTTGGTAAGTAGAGGCAGGTGGATTAGGAGTCAAGGCCAGCCTTAGCTACATACTGAATTTGAGGCTAGACTAGGCTATGTGAAAACTTGTTGCAGAAACACACACACACACACACACACACACACACACACACACACACACACACACACAGTTATTCCAATGAACTCACGAAGAGAGAAATGCAAAGGACATATTCTTTCATTGTTTTTAAGATGAAGTCTCATTAAAAAAAAAAAGATTTATTTTATGTATTTGAGTATACTGTAGCTGTCTTCAGATGGCTTCAGAGGGCATCAGATCCCATTATGGATGGTCGTGAACCACTACGTGGTTGCTGCGAATTGAACTCAGGACCTCTGGAAGAGCAGTCAGTGCTCTTAACCATGGAGTCATCTCTCCAGCTCAGGTCTCATTTTTTTTTTTTTAAACAAGATTTATTTTTAAAATGTGTATGGGTGTTTTGCCTGCTTGTAATGTACATGTACCCCATGCAGTGCCATCAGAGATCAGAAGAGCGTGTCGAATCCCTTGGTGCTGGAGTTACAGATGGCTGTGAGCCACCATGTGGGTGCTTTGGAAGAGCAGCAGGTGCTTTTAAACTTGGACCCATGTCTTCAGCCCTGAGGCCTCATTTTTAGCTCAGGTGGCCTTGAACTTGTGGCCTCCTATGATCACAGATTACATGCCACCATGCTGTTCAAATGCTATGTTTCTACCAACCTCAGTAAAAGATAAAAATCTATTTAAATGGACGTTTCCAAATGGTCCTCTCTGGACCTAGCTTAAGCTGCCTTAAAGTCCTGTTCTGGTGTGAAAGCCAGCTGGAGGGGCCATTCCTCAAAAATCAAACAGAATTACTAAGCAATTTACCAGTAATAATTCTGAGTATAGAATGAAAAGAACATATCAGGCCAGGAAAGTGCATGCCTTTAATCCCAGCACTTGGAGACAGAGGCAGGCCGATCTCCGAGTTGGAGGCCAGCCTGATCTACAGTGTGAGTTCCAGGAAAACCAGGGGTATACAGAGAAACCCTGTCTTGTACGCCCCCAGTCCACACCTCAAAAAACAAACAAACATAAAACCCCAAAAACCAAACTGCTTATTGGTCTTCAGAAGGACCTGGGTTCAATTCCCAGCACCCTCATAGTGCTTCACAACTATCTGAAACTCCAGTTTCAGGGGATCTGTTGCCTTCTTCTGACATCTGTGGAAACCAATCATGCATGCAGACAAAGCACTCATACATAAAATGAATAAATCCAATAATTTTTTAAAAAGTAAATTCTGACACATGCTACAACATAAACCCTGAGGTTACTATGCTCAGTAAAAGAACCAGTGTTGTGGACTCTATTTCTGTAAGGTCCTTAGAGATATTAGCCGCAGAGAGACACTAGAGGGGTGTCTGTCAGGGGCTTGGGGAGGGGGCACAGGGATGTCTGTTAGGGGTTTGGGGGGGCAAGGCAATGGTTTCAGTGTGAGATGAGAACGTGGTGACGGTTGGTAAGCACAGGAAGGTGGGTAATGTCTGCTGAGTTTACTTACCACAATAGAGGAAGTAAAGGAGAACAGACTGAAGTGACTGTATTCCAAGGCCATTCGTGGTAATCAGCAATCTCAAGCACCAGTCCGGCGGATGCCAGGTGACAAGGTGAACGCAGGGTGAGGAACAGGGCATTCCCATGGCCACGGGGTCGCCTCTGAGATCCTCACCAGTTACAGAGGGAAGGAAGCACAGTGGCTTTATGGTTGGGAGACCTGACAGGCTTCACCCAAGAGACAGAAGTACTGATGGCTCCACTCTCTGTATATTATACGGAGTTCTCCCTTTCCCCTCTCTGATCTCATGTAGCCCAAAGGACCTTTGAACTCCCCTTGGAGCGGAGGATACCTTTGAATTCCTGATCCCAGTGCCTCTACGTCTGGAATACTGGGATTACAGGTATGCACTTCAATGTTCATTTTATATGCTGTGGGGGTGGGATTTAGGCTTTACGCTAGGCTAGCACTCTACCTACTGAATGACATCTTTAGCTTTTGAAGGCTCACGGCCTACCCTCTGAACTTTTTTGCCGGACGTGTACACTTGTGGTCCAGTGTAGTAAACAGGTCTGGAATCCCAGCAACTGGGAAGTGGAGGCAGAATGATTAGGAGTTCAAGTTCATCCTTGGCCTCATAGGGAGTTCAAGACCAGTCTGAGCTACATAAGATTATGTCTCACAAAAACAACATCGAAAAGAGGCAAACTTGACACTGCATCCAAGTCTATCTGATCACTACTTAAGAACCAATTCCCAAGAGCCAAGAGTTTGTGAGCAGGAGAGAGGTTACCCTAAGACACTGGAGAGCGAGAGCCTGGAGAGGTGGCTTAGCAGTTAAGAGCACTTGTTCTTGCAGAGAGCCTAGGTTCAATTCTCAGTACTCATGTGGCAGTTTACATTCATCCATAACTACCGTTTTAGGAGATCCAATGCCCTCTTCTGACTCCTAGGGCACCAGGCACACATGTGGTATACATAAATCCTGATAAAACTCTCAGGGGCATGAAATAAAAATAATCTGCAGGGCAGTGGTGGCACACGCCTTTAATCCCAGCACTTGGGAAGCAGAGGCAGGCGGATTTCTGAGTTTGAGGCCAGCCTGGTCTACAGAGTGAGTTCCAGGACAGCCAGGGCTACACAGAGAGACCCTGTCTTGAAAAACCAAAAACAAACCAACCAACCAACCAAAAAACAACAAAAAACAAAGACCAGAGTGAAAAATAAGTTACCCATGCCACAGGTCTGTGTCACCAAGCTTCATGTTTTCTTTTATTAAAAGATTTGATTATTTTTAAATGTGTGTGAGGGGGAGGGGAGTCATGTGTGGGGGAGGGTTGGTGCATCTTCGAGTGAGCATGGAGCCCAGAAGTGGGTGTTGGGTGCTTTCTTCTGTCACTTTCCATCTTTTCCTTTGAGGCGGGGTCTCTCCCTGAACCTCAGGCTATGTTTTCTCAGCTAGGCTGTGAGCCAGCAAGTCCTAGCAAGCATCTTAGACGGGCTCGACTCAACCCATAACCTGGGTTACAGGTGTGTGCGGGATGCTGGACTGGCGACATGGAGGCTGGAACTTGAGCTTCAATCCTTATGCTTTCACAATAAGTGCTTTCAGCTGCTGAGTCATTTCTCCAGCCTTCCTGTCACCGAACTTAAACTACACTGTTTATCTGACCTACAAAAATCAAGATTAAAGACGTAATAAAATAGTCAAACTGCCTAAGCAGCTCGTTTATAATTGGTGCGATAACGAAATAAGCCCTCCGTGTTTCTCTTCTTCCTTCCTCCCTCCCTTCCTTCTTTCCTTCCTTGAGGCAGGGTCTCCCTTTGGGCTTCTGGTTAGCCTGGAATTGAAACATAGGCCAGGCTGGTCTTGAACTTATACAGATCCTACTGCCTCTGCTTCTTGGTTTCTGGGATATAGACTTGATGTTATTTTCCAATCGTTTCGTGACCTGCTCTTGGCTCCAGCTCTCTTCAGCCTTTCTAGCTTATAAATCCAACCCCTTCAGCAGGGCTCATGGGACACTCGCTCCACTTTTATGAAGAGAAGGTTGGCCTGGTTCAGTAATTGCAAAGTAATTAGCATCCTTAAACTAAAGCTGTCTTTTACCATTTTGCAAGGCATATATATGGGCAGCACTGGGGCACAGGGGAAGGCGGTCAGCCTCCGTATTCCCTGGGAATGCAAATGACTTTGCCATAGAACCCCTCAGAGTGTGTGGGTGAGGATTGAGGGCAGCTGATGCGCGGGGTGGATGGTGCATTCTGGCCACTGTCTGTTGAGTTCAACAAGCCCCTTATCAAGGGATCAGCTGCTGCCTTCCTAATCACCCTAAATGGGAGTCACACGAGAGGGGCGTGCCTGTTCGTTGGCAGAAATCAGAAGAGACTGGCTCTTATGAGCAGTTGCTGACCGCGGGGCCTGTGGGTCCTTCCCCATGCCCCGGTGCAGCCAGGGCTGAAGACTCTCGGTGCCAGTCAGCGGTGGTGGCCGCAGGACTGACCGCACGTGCGTACCGGGAAGGGATGGGGGCAGATTCATCAACGTCTTTTACCCTTGAAAAGGTGGAAGAAATGCGCAAGCGCAGGCGGGGGCCCAACCGGTCCTCAGCGCCAGCCCTGCCCCAGTGTTCCATGCTCAGTCCGGGTCGCCGTAGCGGGTTGCGGAGCCCGCAGAGATAGAGATCCCCAGCTGGAGGGTTAGACTAGCCGGGGGGCCGCGCCGGTCCTCCCACGCGCGTGCACGCCCCTGCCGTTTGTCTCCGCACGCGCGCGCACGCCCCTCCTGTCCATCTCCCTGCGCGTGCACGCCCCTCCTCTGGGCCGTCTCCCCGCGCGTGCGTCGGGATCGGTCCTCGGAAAGGCACGCGCCTCGCCTTTAACGCGGGCCGAGGACGCGCGGCCCGCATGGAGAGCGAGCGGCGGCCGCTGCGGGCCTGGCCGGGCTGGGGCTGAGGCCGAGCCAGCCGCGGGGTTCCGCAGCCCCGGCCGGAGCCCATCATGCGGCGGCTGCGGCGCTTGGTGCACCTAGTGCTCCTCTGCCCCTTCTCCAAGGGCCTGCAGGTAAGCGGCAGCCGGCCAGGTGCTGCCACACGGGGAGGGGCAGGGCGTGGGGTGGCGAGGGTCGATGGGCACAGGCGGGCACACCGAAGTCCTTTCTTCCCTTCGCTACTTCAAAAAAAATTCTGGGATAGCGAACTTGGGAGATATCCAGCCCCTGGCCAGTACTTGAGACAGCTGGAACCAGGGGCTGTGGTGACCTTGGGCCAGTGGAGGGCCAGCTCCTATCTGCAGAAGAGGCCTCTCCGTTCATCCGTTCATCACCTCTGTTTGAGGTGATGCGGTCAGGCCTCTGGGCTCCAGCCTCTGGCTGCCGGGGCCCTTAATGCCTACAGGAAGGAGCCAGCCCTCGTCAGTCCTGTCAAGGTCTCTCTGCAGGGCCTTCCTGAGGATGCTGGAGGATGCCTTTGTCCCGGGGCCTAGCCTCCCCTAGACCGTTTTAGATAAAGGATGAGGACTGAAGCCTGTTCGGGGCAGAGCTCTTCCAGGCCCAGATGCCCTTGTCTGCCCTCTTCCAGAGGCCTTAGATTGCACTTTGATCCAAGCTCGGTCCTGAGTTGGGTTTGTGACCTGATATGTATGGGGTACCCTTCTTGAGCCAGGAGATGGGGTATATCCATACCCCTAGCTCTAAAGAATTGGCCCTGACTCAGCAGTGGGTGGACCCAGGAGTGGCAGGAGAGGGGTTTTGGCCAGTTCCCAGTGGGGCTGGCTCAGAGCGAGCCACTGGCTTAGCCCCTACCTGCCCTGAGCCTCAGTTTCCCTGCATGGCAAACACTAGGGCACCTGGCACATGGCTTGGGTTTCCTGGGCACGGAGTTCACTGTGCAGTTACTATCCCTGAATCCACCTTCCATGTGGCTTCCCTGGAGCTGGAATGTTCAGCCTTGAAAATTATGGGTGCAGGGCTTGCCAACCTGTTCCCTACTGAGTGGCAGCAATCTGAGTCGAGTACAGCTGTGGTGAGACCTGCCCTGGGGTGAGGATCTGCAAAGGCTCAGGGGTCCTGGAGAAGAGCTAGGTTAGACAAAGGCCAGGTAAACCAGCCAAGCTTAGCCAAGGTGGCTTAGGGGAGCCACCTGTGCCAAGGTGTCGCGGCAGGGGCCTGCCTGGAGTGGGCTCAGATCTGCAGGTTTCTAGTGGGCTTCTAGTTCTACATCACTTGGGCCAGCCTGGGTCAGCCACTCTAGGTGTGGCTGGAGTCCTCTGATGTTGTCTCACAGCAAGTGTCCCCTGCAGTTTCTCAGTCTTCCTGTTTTCATTTTGGATAAATATGAAAGAAAACAGCTGAGTGCCAGAGCCAAGAGGGCCCCAGGAGTAGTCCACAGAGCCATGCCCCAGAGTAAGGACCATCTCCTAGAAGAACCTTCTGGAAGAATGTTCTAGAAGAAGGCTGAGCATTGTTCTTGTGGAAGAGGTTCCTTTTGTTCTATCCCCAAGGAAACTAGGGTAAACTTGAACTCAGCAAGACTCCCAGATCCAAAAGTGGGATGCTGGCTGGTTCCATTTTCAGACTCTGGCCGCTGGTAGACAGGAGGCCACAGGAAATGCTTGACATCAGTAGAATCCCTCCTGTAGGGTTGCTGTGTTGGTCCCTCAGGCCACTTCCGAGGCAGGGGAAAGCGTTTCCTGTGGTGGACTTCCTCTGTAAGCTTTGGATACTTTGTAAGCTTTGTAAACCCTCAAGGTAAGAAAGTGGCCAGGTCCCTGCCTAAGGAGTCCTCCCCATCCTCCCCGTCATAACTGTGATTCCAGCCTCTGTAACTGTCACAAAAGTCATCTCCAGCTCCTCAACAGGACCCTCCCTAGATTATGCTAATTTTAGGTAAAAAGTCTGAACAAAAACTTCCAGTCCCTGAATAGGAACAGCGACCAATCCCTGAACAGGAAAGCTCACCAATCAACCGCTGAGCTCCCCCAAGCTCAGGACTTGAAATCCTACCAATCCTCACCCTGGAAATCTTCACCGTAGAAAGCTCCACCCCCAAGAACTCCCATAAAAGCACTACGCTTTATCCAATCCCCTGCTCTCTCTTCTCTCCCAAGAGCACAGGCAGCCACTCCTGGGTTTGTCCCTCCTCTCCCTGGACTCTCCAATAAATGTCTTTTATAAGATTTACTGCCTGGTGTGGCTCTCTCATTGGAAGATGATAAGAAGCAGTAAAGAAGAAGGGAAGAGAAGGAGCGGGGCTGAGGTGCTGGGATCCTCTCCCCTGGGCGCTGCAAAGCCTCAGCTGGGGAGGCTTCCTCTAAGAGCTGTGTGGTTCCTGGGCTCCTGGGTCTTAGGATGCTCTTCCTACCCAAGCAGAAAGGCCAACATGCTACCCTACAAGTCTGGCCTTCCCACTCTCCCTGCTGCCTGGTCTCTAGGACTGATCCCTTGCCTTTACCTTGGGCTTGAGACATCCAGTCCCATGTGGCACAGGCTATTTGGAAACCCAGTCCCTTCCCTGCAGGGACTGCCATTTTCCAGTTCCTGTCAACTTTGGACACTGCTTGGAGTATTTAGTGGAAGCCAGTGTTCTCAGCACCTAGACCAGACCTCTTCCTACCCCATAATGCTCTTCTTACCTGTCAGCTGGGAAAATCAAGGCAGAGGGGTGAGGATGACAGGGTGACCTGGCACATCCACAGAAGTAAAGGTCTTCGGCCCACCCTCATCAGGATTTTGAGTTGTGGAGCTGGGACTACCTGCCTTTTTTTTTTTTCCTGGTTTCCATCTTAAAACATTTTTCAGACTTATTTTATGAGCGCGAGTGTTTTACTGGAATGTATATGTGTATATGTGTATCTCATGAGCATGTCTGGTGCTGGAGAAGGTTGGAAGTAGGCATTAGATCCCCTGGAACTGGAGTTACAGGTGGTTGTAAGTGGGTGCTGGGAACCAGACTTTCTTCCTGTGAGAGCCCAAGTGGTAATTACAGAAATGTGTCCACACGCACACACAGCTTGTTTGTTTGTTTGCTTGCTTAAGATAGGGTTTCTCTGTGTAGCCCTGGCTGTCCTGGAACTCACTCTGTAGACTAGGCTGGCCTCAAACTCAAGAGTTCCACCTGCTTCTGCCTCCTGAGTGCTGGGATTAAAGGCGTGTGTGTGTGTGCGCCACCACTGCTGGCTTTTTATGTTGTTTTGTTTTGAGGCAGGGTTTCTCTGTGTAGCCCTGGCTGTCCTGGAGCTCGATCTGTAGACCAGGCCAGCCTTGAACTCACCGAGATCTGCCTGCCTTTGTCTCCTGAATGCTGGAATCTAAAGGTGTGTGACACCACCACCTGGCACACACCAACTTTTTAAAAGAATTTGTGGCCAAATGCACAGCCTGAAATATCCTATCCTGTCCATCACTACTTGTACATTTGGTGCACTGTGCATTGACATGTCTATGGAGCCACTGGCGTGGTCCATCCACAGAAAGCTCACCTTCCCACACTGACATTGTCCCCACAGCCTACCCTGCCCCTGACACTCACCTTCTGTTTGCCTCTATGCATCTGAGGACTCCGGGGACTTTGTCTGATTGAGTCTCACAGGAGGTATCCTTCTGTGACATCCATCCTGGTGGTGGCAGGTGCCAGACTTACTTCCTGCTGAGGCTGAGGGGTGTCTCTATCTTGTGGATGAATTCTGGCTGTTCACCCTGGCTGTTGTTGATACTGCTACTGTGAATGTGGACGCATGACCCCATGACTTTTCACTGCTTCCCAGGGTGCAACAGAGGTGGGTTGTTGGGCTCTTGCCCTCCATACTCCTTTTCCTGCTGGCCCTGGCTCAAGGGGACCAGTGGGATAAAGGGTCAGTCCCTGGGGTGGCTGACCTGGCCTCAGGCTGATGGTTCAACTGGCCGTGCTTGGAGGCAGGGATGCCAGGCAATTTAAGGGAGCAGGCTGTAAAAAGTATCCCCCCTCACCGTAGGCTCCTCACTTTGAATGTCTACCTGTCCCTGACGGAGAGCCCTGGCTGCAGACCCTGGCTAACGGAGAGCCCTGGCTGCAGACCCTGGCATGTGTCTGACATGGTTGGGTGCTGGGCTAGATGCTTCTCAGCCCCGGAGGTGGTGGGTGCTAGCTGGGTTGAAAGGCTGTGAGAGGCCCAAAGGCTGCACTCAGCTGTGGGCGCGGCGGGTCCACAGATGGGCACCTCCTCACCTAGTCCCTCCTTCACAGGGCCGGCTCCCAGGCCTCAGGGTCAAGTATGTTTTGCTGGTCTGGCTGGGCATCTTCGTGGGCAGCTGGATGGTCTATGTACACTACTCGTCCTACTCAGAGCTCTGCCGTGGGCACGTCTGTCAGGTGGTGATCGTAAGTCTGCCTGGGCCCCGGACTGACCCTTGTGGGGTCCTTAGAGATTTGGCGGGAGGTGGGTTTGGAGGTGGGGGAGGAGGGCTGGGAGGACAAGGGAAAGAAGTGGAGAGATTGGCTGCTGCCTGTACTCGGGGTTCAAACATGGAGACTAGAATGGCCTGGAGAGGGCTGCCTGGCCAGTCCTGAAAGCAGGCTGTGAGGTGGAGTCTGTTGTGCCCTCCTCTCCAGTGAGCCACTGCTGCCGTTGAGTGTGGGTGTCCTGAGAGTGCTTGTGTGGGAGTACATGCTTGCACGTCATTGCCTGTGTGAGCTGCCCGTGAGACTCATGAAGCTGGTATCTCGGTTCCTTGTGACTGGTGATGGGAACCAGGCAGGGGACACTGCCTCTTTTCCACAGATCCTTCTCCAACCCTTGATTGTAGTCTCAGGTGTTAGCTAGGCTCTCACAGGTGGGAACTGCTCAGTGGATCCCCACTCTGCAGATGGGGAAACTGAGGCTTAGAGACCTGGGAACAGCAGGAGTCCTGAGGATGGCTGAACATACTAGCCACCTCAGTTTCCTTGTGTGTGTGTGTGTGTGTGTGTGTGTGTGTGTGTGTGTGTGTGTGTGTGTGTGTGTGTGTGTGTGGCATGGATTCTGGGGTTAGAACTGAGGCCATTAGACTTGGTGGCAACCTTTTTTACCTCCTGAGCCATCTTGCTGGCTCCTACCTTGCTTTCTGTGGAACCTTCCCTTTGAACTCTGCTGTTCTGCCGCCTTGGACCGCTGAGCAGGGTCAGTAGGCTCCTGCCTCTCCATCCATTGTGAGTGAAGGGCAGCAGGGCCCTCCCATCCCCCAGTCCTGTGACTGGTGTTGATGAGGTCTCAGCCTGAGTCCTGTGCTGAAGGGCTTGGCCACAGGAGGTGAGATGACAGGCATGGCTTTTCTGTCTCTGTCTCTATCCGATGAGCCTGTTTCATATGGCCATAGGAAAGGGTCACATGGCTGAGTCCGTGCGTCACACTGGCTTAGCTTCTTGGATGGAGGGGGTATTGTAATTTCTTTACCCCTTTTCCTCCAAGCCTGGCTATGACTAATACCAGATTCCATGGCAACCAGTGATGTATATCCAGGAATTTACCCAAGTGAGAGCCACTAGGCTCTTTACCCCGAGACTAAGGGCTGGGTAGTGCTGATTTAATCTGATGAGAGGAATGAGATAGCCTGGGGTAGGAAGTAAGGCCCCCAGCAGTTGTGGGGCCCTTGGATGCCATTTCTTTGGGGGTGGTGACAAGCCTGACAGTGACTAGCAACTGAAGGACTGGACCACTTGAGGTACTGGGTCTCCTTTACAGCACCTGTTATGTTGGTGGCTGTGACCATCAAAGCCTGGCCCTCCCATTGGGCGACTTCTGCCTTATCCAACAGAGCAGGCTTCTTCAGGACAGAGATCAGAGTGGATGGAAAATGCTGGATGGGGAATGTGGACATCTGCTCAGAGGAGTGCCCTGAGCTGTCTCAAGAGTTCCCAGCCATGATGGGCCCAGAGCTTGGACAGCCTCAGTGTATGGGTGACCAGGGTGGCCCAGGCACCCAAAGGGTGCTGCTCACTGGGTAATGCCTGAGGCTTAGATACTGGCCACGATCAGGGCCCCTTGTGGGACTTGCTTTCATCTGACCCTGGCCACAGCTCTGCTTCTGAGGGCCCAGCTGGGGCTGCAGTGGGAAGCCTGTTGGGGGACCTGTCTGTGGTCCTGGCCACATGTTTACTCTAGTGGCAGTAGACTGGTGGTACCCTTCTCTGAGGAGACAGCTCAGTGGGACCAGGGTTGCTCCTGTTGACAGGCCCATTTCCAGCAGCCTCTATCTGCTTCTAGACATGGATACCCACCCTTCCTCATGTCAGTGCTGCTGCTGGTTTCCCCCTCCTCCCTTTGCTTTCCTTTCCTTCCTGGGGGTTCCTGAAGGCGTGTAGCTAGGCTGGCTGTGGATCCTCAGAAGTGGGTAGGGCTGTGACCACCAAGCCCCATGCTCTGGGCCATATCCTGGTGCTTGTCTCCTCAGTGCGACCAGTACCGGAAGGGCATCATCTCGGGCTCTGCCTGCCAGGACCTGTGTGAGCTGCAGAAAGTGCAGTGGAGGACCTGCCTGTCCTCAGCCCCAGGCCAACAGGTGTGCAGCTGGGCATGGTTGGTGGGCTGGTGTGGGTTGCTGCTGGTGGTCAGCTGGACATCTAAGGGTACACCTGTGACCTCATCTAGGTGTACAGTGGGCTCTGGCAAGACAAGGAGGTGACCATCAAATGTGGCATTGAGGAGGCGCTGAACTCCAAGGCCTGGCCAGATGCAGCCCCGAGGCGAGAGCTGGTGCTGTTTGACAAGCCCACCAGGGGCACCTCCATCAAGGAGTTCCGCGAGATGACCCTCAGCTTCCTCAAGGTTAGTGCGCAGACCTTTCCTGTAGCCCACAGCTGGGGAGTCTACAGGGACCCGGGCAGGAGACCGGAAAGGAAGCATCGTATCAGGGCTTCCAGAACAAGCTGGCAGTATGGTGAGGGATTCCGCATTCAGTGGGGCGAATGTGGGGGGACTGGAAGGAATTGGGAACAGGGCTCAAGGCTAGTGCTGTGGCCCGAGACCCGTGTGCACAGCTGGGAGAAAAGTTGAGTGTGTATGGTGCAAGCAGCACACCTTGCTGACATTCTATGGTCTAGAGACCAGGCTAGACCAACAGTGCTCTTCCAGCCGAGGTATGCAGCACCAGGGTATGCTTCTCTGCTTTCCTTTTGGTCTCAAATGCCAGGCTAACTTAGGAGACCTGCCCTCCCTGCCAGTGCTGGTTGACCAGATACTTCTCATGGCGGACTTCAACAAGGATAGCAGGGTGTCCCTGGCAGAAGCCAAGTCTGTGTGGGCCCTGCTACAGCGTAATGAGTTCCTGCTGCTGCTGTCCCTTCAGGAGAAGGAGCATGCTTCCCGGCTGCTGGGCTACTGTGGGGACCTCTATCTTACCGAGGGCATGCCGCATGGCTCCTGGCATGGGGCAGTGCTGCCTGCCTTGCGCCCACTTCTGCCATCTGTGCTGCACAGGGCTCTCCAGCAGTGGTTTGGACCTGCATGGCCCTGGCGTGCAAAGATCGCCATTGGTCTGCTGGAATTTGTGGAGGAGCTCTTCCATGGTTCCTATGGTACCTTCTACATGTGTGAGACTACACTTGCCAATGTGGCCTACACAGCCACCTACGACTTCAAGATGGCTGATCTGCAGCAGGTGGCACCAGAGGCTACCGTGCGCCGCTTCCTTCAGGGCCGCCACTGTGAGCACAGCTCTGACTGCATCTATGGGCGAGATTGCAGGGCGCCATGTGACAGGCTCATGAGGCAGTGCAAGGGTGATCTTATCCAGCCCAACCTGGCCAAGGTGTGCGAGCTGCTGAGGGACTATCTGCTGCCTGGGGCTCCTGCAGACCTCTATGAAGAGCTGAGCAAACAGCT
>CM052701.1:137980489-138005664 GCA_028551405.1 Uromys caudimaculatus
TCTGCCTCTGTGTAGGATACAAGCTCGGCCCCAGTGCACTGGTCGTCCCCCCCCCCCCCAATAAACCTTGTGTGATTGCAGCAAGGACGGTCTTTCGTGAGTTCTTGGGGGGTTGCACCATCCTGAGACTTGAGTGAGGGTCTCCCCAGCTCAGAGGTCTTTCAAAACTACCTTAGGAAAGAATGTTTACTGAATGTTTATCTTTTTTTTTTTTTTTTTTTAACTGTAGAGTGAGAGGTTGTTAAAGAATATATATTGGTCATTCTTACAACTGCTATTTAAAGTCAGCAACTTTTCACTGAATTTGATAGATTTTATGTTTGGCCATATCTTCATGCTCATAGTTGATTTCTGAAGACTTCCTATATACACTTTAATAAAAGTTAAACAGACATAGCCCCTCTTTTTTGATTTACTGGTACATTTTTAAGTAATAAATCTGCCATAAAATGCACTATAGCTGGAGACTTGCACTTGTATGGATGAATTTATTACATTCAACATATTTAATTTTATGCCTTCTAAGATGCAGAAAAAAAAATGAACATGATTTTATTCTATGCCAAAAAAAAAGAAAAAAGAAAAAAGAAAATGCTGTACAAACGTACCTGAGGGAGGCATTTTCTCAGTTGAAAGTCTTTCTTCCCAGATGACTCCAGCTTGTGTCAAGTTGACAAAAGCCAGCACAGCAATGTCGTGATGAATCCATTATGAGATATAATTTGTATATGTTAACATGATCCTTTACCCCCACGTGCACACACACACATGTACTCATACCTGTACAGAGACACACCTACAGGAGGAGGAGTCACAGTTGTCTTGAAGTTCACGATTGTGGAGAGTGGGGATGTTGCCGATTGAGAAGCAAAATTACCCTGTGCTATCTTCAGCCCCCTTATAATAGCCACTCTCCGGTCTGACTTATCCCTGTGACTATCACACCAAACGTTTTGAAATGTGTTAACGTAATAGGCCACTAGGTTCCACAAAGCTAAGATTGTCATCAGACACAAAAGCTAAGAATGTCTAAGACCTCAAAGAAACTCCCCTACTTTACTGTAACCCACCCTTCGTTTATTCTGTGGCTATAAAAGTGACATCACTCCTTCCATACTGAAATGGAATGGAATTCAGGGCAGCATGAATCCATGTTGAGGTTAACAGTCATTGGTATCTGGCCCAGAGGAAGTGACCATCTGCGTCCCTTTGGAGCAGAGCTGAGTATTGCACGAACAGTGACATGTGCTGGCCCTGAATGGCAGCAGCCTCTCCGTGTGTTTAATCAGAACATTCTGAGGCCTGAGCAATACATGGTGTCTGCCCTGGCAGGGAAACAGGTGGGTAGCAACACGCACCCGGAGAGTGACCTTGGCAGACCCTCTGATCCCCCAGGCCCTGGAGGCATCAACACCATTCCCGAGTTTCCCTGTCTGTTCATGCATTCATTGTATGCTTAGCACTTTCCTATGACTTAGCAGCTGGGCTGGGAAGATGAGTAGGCAGAACCTCACAGGGGAGCAGGGATACAGGGTCACTGCAGCACCGTGGCTCACTGTAATACAGAGGAGGGACAAGAACTCTGTGGTGGAGACACAAGTGGGAAAGATCTGTACAGGAGCTGTCAACACACTAGGTGTCCCTGCCTGACCAAAGTAAGTGAGATTCTCATAGCCAGAAAGAAGGCAGCTGAGGCCCAGCCCATGACCAGTCACCCCAGGCTGGAACTGCAGGGTATGCTGGGTGCAGGGATACACTTGTGATAAGGGACTGGCAGGTGATCGGAGCCCTGAGCCCCAGAGTCTAGAAGCTAAGGTTTCTGGATTTTTATCTGGGGGCAGAAGCTGTGGAAGATAATGGTGCAGAGAGTGAGAGAGAGAGAGAAAAGGGAAAGAGGGGGGAGGGAGGGAGAGAAGCAGAAGAAAAGGAGGCAGGCAGGAGAGGTAGGATCAGATAAGTCAGCTCTCTGCAGGCCCTCAGGCATCTCTAAATAGCCTGGGTTCCTGGTCATGGGCTGTGCAGCAGTTCCCAGTTGGCCTGTCTCCAGTCCTTGAGACAAACCACTCCAGGCCCTGTGCCCCAGCATCCATCAGTCCAGTAGCCAAGGGCACCTTCTGCAGAGATGCACTGGTCTCTCAGCCCTGGCAGGAGTTGGAAACCTGGCAGCAGGCAGTGGGAGTGTCTAGGAAGGCCAGGAATGGCTGAGGACAAGCAGGTGGAGGGCAGTAAGGTGGGCAGCTCTAGTCTGGCTGTTCCTAAGTCCCCAAGCTACATAGGCAGCAGCAAACAAGGTTTTCTTTTTGTTCTCAGAATTCTAATCAGGAAGTCATGACGAAGCCACTGGAGACAGACAATAGGCAGGTGTGAGTTGGAGGGGCTGGGGGTGAGAGAAAAGCAAGCTGAGGTCTCAACAGAGAGAAGTACAGAGTCCATTTCAGTCCTAGGAGTAGGCAGCAAGAGACACAGGAAGGGTCATACTGCCTCTCTTTCCAACCTTTCCTTCTGTCCCTCTGCCTTTCTCTGAGCCCAAATGATGTCCTGGGACAAGGTGGAGGAATAACAGAAGGGACCCTTGGAGGCTAGCCCAGGCTGCCATACCAGATACAGTCCTTAGACACTGTGAGGGACCATCCTCTGCTAAAGACCATCTTTTTTTTTAAGGCAGCCATAGCTCTAGTGGATCTATAACACAGCCTGGCTCAAGGACCAAGGAGGAAAGCTGGGAAGTGCTAACTGCCCACCCAGAAGTCAGGACTCCTGTGCTCGCACAGGGCACGGGCATGCCTGAACAGGTCCCAGGACGGATGTCTCCAAGTCAAAGATGAGCGCTTTATTTCATGAGCATGCTTATTTCAGTCATGAATGCCCAACACTGCTAAAGTAGGTGGCAAAAATACATAACTAACCCCATTAAAAAGACGCATTTTGAGACAGGGTTTCACGTATCCCAGGCTGGTCTTGAACTTGCTGTGTAGCCAAGGATGATCTTCCGGCTACCACATCCTGAATGTTGAGGTGTGCACCATCACACCTTTTTCAAGCAGTTCTGGGGATCAAACCCAGGCTTCATGCCCTAACTGGTAGAGCTACAGCCCTACTCCCAGAACAGGTTCTTTCTGTTTAGGAGACAGGGTCTCACAGTGTATCCCTGGCTAAACTGGAGCTTACCATGTAGTCCAGGCTGACCTTGAACCCACAGAGATTCACCTGCCTCTGCCTCCCATGTGCTGGGATTAAAGGTGTACACCACCATGCCTAGCTGAACAACTTTTTAATACGGTTCAGGGGAATACACAGGGCCTTCACTTTTGAGTCAAGAAGCAGGTGAGAAAGCCTCGGACTGCTTGGTGTGGTGGCACATGCCTTAAATCCCAACGGAGGTAGACAGAGGCAAGGCCAGCCTGGTCTATATAAAGATTTCCAGAAAAGTTAGGGCTACACAGTGAGACCGTCTCAAAAATACCTACGTACATACACACACACACACACACACACACACACACACACACACACACACACACGAAAGGGAAGAAAAGAAGGTAGAGAGAAATGAAGAAACAAATGAAGAAGGCAATCCCGGGGGGGATAAACTGTTAATCCTGTGGGGAATTTACCATTGAGTGTAGCTAAGAGACTGACTTCCTATGATTGAGACCTCCTGTTGACCTGTGATACTGCAGACTAGGAGACTCACAGGCAGCAGGTCTCAATTGTCTGGAGCCATACGTAGGTTCCTGGGTCTAACAACCCGGAGACTGACTCTTGATTCCCACCTTTCCCATTGAGCTAGGGCTGGCTACCAGGGAGCCAGTGCCATTGAGAGCTAAGGGCTAGAGAGCCGGGCAATCCCCATCGAGGTGTTGTCACCAGTCCTAGACAGCACACTGGTACTGGGAGATGGCCACTCTCAGCAGGAGCAGGGGCACATGTAGGGGCCACTCAATCTTCCTACCCAGGTGTTCAGGGCTAGGGCAGAGACTAGAGGACTGCTGGAGTTCCAGGCAATCCCCACAGCGTTGTAGAGAGGCCCTTCTGAGGGGACAGTGAGTGAGGAGATGTTCTTATCCACCCAGGAAGAAGAATGAAGCCAGGTCTCCAGACTGGGTCGGGTTCCAGATACTCAGATACAGGGTACTGTACAGCATGTCAAAGGCACACACAATCATCTGGTAAGCCTGGCAGGGAATAAACTGGATTGACTCCAGGGACGTTAGCAAATTTAAGCTGTATTCAAACCCAGAATGGATGATGATCTTAAAACCAAAGAGTGATGGCACGATGGGTCAGAAGGTCAAGGTCGGCCTGGTGCTGTGGTACACAACTTTGATTCTAGTACATGGGAAACAGAGGCAGGCTGATCTGTGAGGTCCAGGCCTGCCTGGTCTATACAGTGAGTCCAAAGACAGTCAGGGCTACATAGACTCTGTCTGAAAGAAAGAGGAAGGGAGGGAGGGAGGGAGGGGGGAGGGGGAGGGGGAGGGGGAGGGGGAGGAAGACGAGGACGACGAGGAGGAGATGGATGACCACCTAGAGTTGAAGATTTGGCTTCCACCAAAGACTCCCAGGTTGAGGTCTTGCTGTTTGTGGAGGGAGGATCGTGAGCGAAGATGAAGGTAGAGATTCATGACACCCTGAAGTCACACCATAGCTCTGGCTTCAGGTCTGGCTATTAGGCAGCCAAAAATCTGGGGCATGGGGAGCACTGGCCATGCTGGATAAAGACAAAGAAGGAGGAAAGAGAAGGGGGAGGGGAGGTGACGCCTAGGAGCTGTAAAAACTAGGACAGAGGTCATGCCCAGTGTCTCAGAGAGCTGGCTGAGGGAGGGCAGGGGTGTAGGGCACCTCCCTGGTCAGCAGGCTTTCATCTTCCTGTGTGGACATAGGAACGAGCCCTCTGTCCACAGGCAGAAGGCTTGACGCTCACAAGCAGCTGAGAACCCTGTGTGTAGGGTGAAGAACCCAAAGCACACACAAGGGTTAGAGGAAAGGCCCTCTGCAACCTAGTGCGTGCTAAACAATTGGAACTACCCCTGTAGCTTTATTAGACAGAGCTGCCACTTCTCTGTGAGTTCAAAACCAGCCTGGTCTCTCTAATGACCTCTAGCCACTGTCTCAGCAGCTCCAGGGTAGGCACCAAGAATCCAGGCCCCACTGGCTTCAAGGCAATGCTGAACTCTGAAGGTGCCTGTTTCTGGGAGGTGGAAGAGAGTTCAGACTTGAGTTCTGTTGGCCTGTTGTCCTATACCTGTCCAATAGAGGGCAGTGGGTTGTGACTCTTAGACTTGGCTCTGGCTCCACCCAAGGGAGGTTGCCAGAAAAGTACAAGGTGTCTGCTGGATTTGAATTTCAGATAAATGCAATAACGAATGCTCTCTGGAACCAAAGCCATACCAGGCCTGGCTTTTCTTTGCTAACTCCAGCGAGCTTCCTAGGCATAGCACAGGCAACCCCAAAGGTGGCTCTCAGGAATTAGGGAAAGCACAGCAGGAGACAGGAAGTTGCAGCTGAGTTGGCACACCAGGCGGCTACACCTGCCCTAGCTATGACTCTGGTGCACGCTCAGGAGGGGTGGGGCAAGGTGGTGTGAGCTCTTGGACCTTGCCTGGCTTCTACCAAAGACTCTCAGGTTGAGACCTTCATACTGTGAAGGGTGTGGTGCTGGTCAAAGACCAGAAAGGTTGGTCTGCTGGCTCTGGGGCGATGGCACTCATACCATCGTCATCGACTGGCTCTGGGACTGCTCCACTCATTCGGTCGTCGACATCCCCTCGTCTTGAAGAGTACACAGATGGCACAGCTGAAGATGTACAGCTTCCTTTTTACCCCAACACCAACACCTGCCCTCATCCCTGCCTGCCTGGGCTCCTAAAACCAACATGGAGTGTGTGTGTGTGTGTGTGTGTGTGTGTGTGTGTGTGTGTGTGTGTGTGTGTGTGTGTGTGTGTGTGTCTCCTCTGGTTGGAGTCTCCCTGGATCTTTTTTTCTTTTTCTTTTTCTTTTTTTTTTTTCTTTTTCTTTTTTTTTGGTGTTTTCAAGACAGGGTTTCTCTGTGTAGCCCTGGCTGGCTGTCCTGGAACTCACTCTGTAGACCAGGCTGGCCTCGAACTCAGAAATCCACCTGCCTCTGCCTCCAGAGTGCTGGGATTAAAGGCGTGCACCACCACTGCCCGGCTCCCTGGGTCTTTTATGTCATGAGTCCATGTGGAATTTACTAGGTGTCTGATGTGAGTCACCTTTATAGCCTTTGGGATTTGCTACTTGCCCTAGAACAACCTGCCCTGTCACAAAGGGGGAAAAGATGAGTTTGGAGATCCTTGGATCTTAGGAAGGGATCTCTATAGAACAAAGAAGAAAAGTGGGCCGGGCAGTGGTGGCGCACACCTTTAATCCCAGCACTTGGGAGGCAGAGGCAGGCGGATTTCTGAGTTCGAGGCCAGTCTGGTCTACAGAGTGAGTTCCAGGACAGCCAGGGCTACACAGAGAAACCCTGTCTCGAAAAAACCAAAAAAAAAAAAAAAAAAAAGAAGAAGAAGAAAAGTGAACTGGAGGATCAGACAAGAGGGACAGACACTGAGGTCCTGTGTCACTTCTGTGCCTGGGCCCCTTTAGAGAGCATTGGGTTAGCATTGTCTGGATACTTGTCTGATGATCCCAGAGGCACACCACCCATCTTCTGCATGGCCTCAAATCCCTCAGCCATTCTTCTTTGTGGACCCTGGGCTTAGCTCAGCAATCTGGACTCTCACATTCCCAGGTTCACCCAGGCTCACAACCTTGCTGTCTACAGTATGTGGGAAGGAGGGCCCTTCATTCAGTCCTTCTCCAACAGGCTTATTAGGAGAGGCACGAAGCAGCCATTAGAACCAGATGAGGAAAGAGAGGTGCTAGGATAAACCGAGGCTGGGAAGGAGTGGGTAAGAAGCCACCTGCCCCTAACAGGGCCTGGCAGGGTCCTAGAGATGCTACCTCTCCCCTACCTACACCTCATGGGTCCCACAGCCAGAGCCTGCCCTAACCCTACCAGAGGGACAAAGACAGCAGGCCAACTCTGCCCCCTCTGGACTCCATGGAAGGCCTGTATGGGCCATTTGGGGACACAACAAAGTGGGGCTCTGGGAAAAGACCACAGTAACAGCTCACGCAAGGATAGTCTCAGCACTGTCATTCCTACTTGACAAAGGAGTGGACAGTAACCTGTGGGAAAGGCCTACCTGGGCATCTAACCAGAAGAGGCAAGCAGGATCCAAGCCAGGCTTCAGACAGCACAGCTGGAAGCCCGATGCCAGCCTGCACCTTATCTTGCCAGGACAGTGGTTCCCACGGAGCTTGTGAGTCTTTTGACAAGGTTCCTGGGCAGAGCTGCTGAAGGCTGTTATAGCTAGGGGTTGGGAAACAGCTGCTGTCTGTCCCGGACCAGGCTGCAGGGAAGTTGGAGGGGATTGGAGGGGAACAGCCACATGCTTACATGCCTACCAGACCTGGGCCCTCCAACCATTCTGTCATTCCCACCTCAGTCACAGAATGGGACCAGACCTTGGGTAGCTTCCACTGTGGCCTCTGGAATCCAGACAATAGGAAGGCAGGGTGCTGGCTTCATAGAGGAGAGAGAATGGGCTCCTCTGCCCTATCAGGTGACAACAACCCAAGGCAGGCACCCAAGACTAGCCAGACAGAGACAGTCCCTCCCTGACGGGCAGCATGGGGTGAGATAGTGCTGCCTGCTTGGATTCCGTTCCTGTCCTTCTCCAGCTGGCCCAAGGAACAGCTGACTACGTTGTGAACGCCAGCTGGGCTAGAGGTCAGGTGGTCTAAGGACTTCGCCACACTCTGCCAAAGTCTTGGCATATCTGTCATTGCAGCCTCCTCACATGCTGGAAACCTCCCATCTTAGCCAGTGCAATGTCGAAAAGCATTTCTGCCCCTGTCCCCTTTACACAGAGTGAACCCCAACGCCACAGAGGTGCGGCTGGCTGGAGGGGAACTAGGGGAAAGATGGCAGGGCTGGGTTGCTTGCCTTTGGGCTTGGGCCTTTACAACAGGCCCCTACCTTGTTGGTGTCTCTGGGGATATCTTTCTAGGCCTCTTTTAGCTGTCCAAGCATGGGGCTGGGTGAGTAAACCACCAGGCTGCTGGTTCAAGGAGCAGCAAGGCCTGTTTACTGGCCAGGGGCCCCTCTTACCCCAGTTCCTGTCAGCCACCTGAAGGTATCATTTAGATGCAAGTTGGGAACAGTAAGCTGAATCCGACTCTTCTGGGGCCAGCATCCCCTCCTCCCAGGCCAGCTCTTGCTCCTCTTTGGGCTCAGTCCCTCTCCCCAACCCCTCAGCATCACTCTGCCCTGCCCCCATGGTTAGTACTGCTCATCCACTTGACAGGCTCAGTCACCTAGGAGAGAAGCCTCTAGGCATATCTGTGAGGGGTTATCTAGATTAAGCTAACTGAGGCGGGAAGACCCACCCCTCCCTCTTGATTCCAAGCGGAATAAAAGGGAGAAAGGCAACAACACTTTCTTTGTGCTTCCTGCCTGCAGAAGCAACGTGACCAGCTGCCTGACCCTCCAGAGGTCATCATGATCGACTGGATCTCCTCCGATTAGTAAATCGAAATAATCTCTTCCCTCCTTAAATTGCTTTTCAGGTCCTGTGACGGTAGCAATGAGAAAAGTATTACACTCCCAGCCTGGAGACACAGAGTTCGAGACAGTACCTACAAAGGTATGGTCTTCCGGATGTGAACATATCCCTAGCCTCTGCTCCCTAGGGAATTTGTGGATACCCACTTCCCTGCCAAGGCAGGAACCCCTGTGCCTCCTCACTTCATTTATTTTTAAGCAGAAGCCCATGAAACATTTACAGGCTGCTTTATTTACAGGTGGCAAGGATGGCATCAGTGTTCTTGTGACACATCCACCAAGAGCCCAGAACTCTCCGAGAGGACCCACAGGGGACAGACCAGAGCCAGTTCCTCTGCAGTGTGCTCTGCCCTCCTCCCCCTCCCTCTTCCCTCCTCCCCTCCCCCTCCCCCATTTCTCCTCTGCTCAAGCTCCTTTCCACCAGTCTTTCTTTCCTTCTTCCCTCCTCTTTCTTCCCCCCATGTCCTTCCTATTCCTTCTCCCCATCCTCCTCCTCCTTCCTTTCTTCTTTATCCTTCTCCTCCTCCTCTTCCTCCTCCTTTATCTCCCAGCTTCCTCCACTCTGAGTTCCCCTTAAGGACTCACAGAGAGCACTCCCACTCCACCTCAGGTCCCACCCACCCCAGGCTTCAGTCTTGGCTCTTCTCTCTCCCTGGTGGGGTCACAGCACCCCTACATGTCCTCCTACCACCACCTGATGCTTTGGTAGCACAGTGAAGCTTGAATTCTTCCAACCCCCTAGTTGAGGCTAGCGTCGTCATTTTACATAGGAGGAAACTGCATGCCTGTGCACTAGGTAGCCCGTAGCTGGCGGCCAGGTCAACAAGACTTCAAAGTGGATACCCGGCCCTGCCCTGCCCTTCCTGCCTGGTATGCCACAGTCAGGAGTCACCCAGCTTTTTACCTCAGTTTCCAGGAAGTACGGAGCTCTTCCCTCTTATATCCCTTTCCTCCCCCTGCTTCCCAGAAGAAATGCAAAGACCTTAGTGCCTCACCAAGTCCTGGGGAGGACACTGAGGGGGAAGGGGACAGATGGGTGGGGCTCAACCTCTGGTTGCCCATCTACTCCCTGTGCAAGCATTCCCTGCACCCGGTTCCCAGGCACCCCCTTGCCAGCAAAGGCTCGCCTTCTGGCCTGGAACCTTAGGAAGGAAGGCAGCTCGGCCCTGACAAGGCCACCTGGTGTCACATGCTGGCTGGCTGCCTCCCAGCAAATGCCCAGGAGGGCTCTCAGCTGTCCAAGAGCTGGGACACAGAGTTGTCAGACACTGACTGCTTGACACACCCCCAGCACCTCCAGGGTAGTGGGGCCACCCTCCTTTCTACCCTTCTCTTGGGTAAACAGAGAAGCTTTGGCAGCCCCTGAGTGGCTGAGAAGCACTTGCCCTAAGGGAAATCTCTCCTAGTATATTCCAGCCAATCCCCATGATCCTCTAGGTTTCACTTCTAAAAGCAGAGTTTCCCCAGCCTCAGAATGGGACTCTATTGAAAGTTTCCTTGCCACAACCCTTCCCCTTGCATAGGATGAAAACTGGATACTGTCTTTCAACACTTAGTGGGCGAAGAGGGGGGAGAGACTGAAGAGAAGCCAAGAGACTGCCTCTCAGCCGGGCAGTGGTGGCGCACGCCTTTAATCCCAGCACTTGGAAGGCAGAGGCAGGCGGATTTCTGAGTTTGAGACCAGCCTGGTCTACAGAGTGAGTTCCAGGACAGCCAGGGCTACACAGAGAAACCCTGTCTCGAAAACATACACACACACACAAAAACAAAAACAAAACAACAAAATAAAGGAGACTGCCAGGTGGATTTCTGAGTTCGAGGCCAGCCTGGTCTACAGAGTGAATTCCAGGACAGCCAGGGCTACACAGAGAAACCCTGTCTCGGAAAAAAAAAAGGAGACTGCCTCTCTTAGAGGCAAACAAACTACCTTGCCTCTGGGGATGCCACAGACTCAACCAAAGCCCCTTCCTCAAGCTGCCACCACTTCCCTTGGGACCAGAAGGGCAGGGCAGTCTCCAAACCCTGGCTGGTCTCCTCCATCCACCACTCCCTGGCTGGTAACTTACCTCAATTACACATCAGTAGAATGGGGTTACCCTAGCTCTTGTGAGGAGGAGTCTTTACTGAGAATTGTTACATATGCTAAGGCAGAACAGTGCAGGGGGAGAAAGGAGGAAATAAACACCAATGGGGGCCCTCCCAAGAGTAGAATACCAAGAAAAATGTGGAGGCCACATCAAGGTGTGGAGAACTACTCGGGGAACTAAGAGGCAAGAACCACTGTAGTCCAGGAGCTTGAGAAGCCAGCTGCAAACATAGTAAGACCTTGCCTCAAAAAAGTAAGTAGTGGTCAGGGCTGGGGTCACACATAGTTCAATTGACAACCTGCTTGCTTAGCATGCATGAATGTTCAAAGCCCCGGTTGTGACACCCCCTTCCCCCACCATCAACTTGACATGGTAGCAAATTCCCAAGAGATGGGAGCAGGAGATTTAGGGGCTCAAGGTCATCCTCAGCCAGGTAAGCAGCTTGAAGACAGCCTGGTTTACCTTGCTCCAAAACCAAACAGGTGCTGGAGAGACAGCTCAGTGGTTAAGAGCACTTGCTGCTTTTGTAGAGCACTGTTTCAGTTTGCAGCACTGTCTTCTGACTTCCTCAAGCACCAGGCATGCAGATGGTATGCATACATACATGTACATAAAACACTCATAAAATAAACCTTTAAAACTTAGAGACATAAAGCAATACGGTAGATTGATAAGTAAAAATAACAGTGGTGGGTTAGAATTAACCGGGCTGGAAGGACTCAGCATACACCTCCGGGGGCTGCAGAGCTGTGAGGCCTGGATGCCTTGGGGATCCCAGCTGGGATCCAAGCAGCAGAGTAGCAGCCCCCTCTCCACAGCATTCTCTCCAAGCATGTCTGGGTCTTCTTCCAGAGAAGCTGAAAACCCTGCAGCTTACCCCGCCAAGCAACCTCATGAGCACAGAAGCCCCACCTGAAGCCTGGAGCTGGAGTAGCTCCAGGTGGTTCCTTATCCACCCCGACACAGCTTTGGCTCTTGCTTTAAAAGCTAAGCACAGTTATGTGGGTAGATATTACAATTATCATCTCGGTATCTGAGAAAACCAGGGGACAGAGATTCCCTCAGAATGCCTGGACATAGGGGAGCCCGCGGGCACATTAAGATCTACAGCCATTGGGGCTGGAGAGATGGCTCAGCAGTTAAGAGCACTGATGCTCTTCCAGAGGCCATGAGTTCAAATCCCACCAACCACATGGTGGCTCGCAACCATCTGTAATGGGATCCGATGCCCTCTTCTAGTGTGTTCAAAGACAGCTACAGTGTACTTATATATAATAAATAAATCTTTAAAAAAAAAGATCTACAGCCATCACTGGGTTCCACTCCTAGGTACAAACCAACCTTACCAGGAAGAAAGCTAGATGCATTTTGTCATTGACATCTGCTCTGAGAACATGATCGGGAAGGGTGTATATATGCCTGGCCTGCAAGCCCAAGGCAGATATCCTCTTACTACAAGAGTAACAAGTGGCCCAGGGAGCATCAACTACAAGGGGCCCGGCTAGGCTGACGGTTCTGCCTAGCTGAACTGAGCTCATGGGAACACAGTCGCCTGATCCACACTGCTGGCAGGGGGCCAGAAGGTCCCTGGTGACACACTGCCCCAGGGACACCCCTACTCCTGCTCCAAAACTCTCACTACTACTCCTGCCTCCCCCAGCCGGTGCATCACGGGGGTGGGGCTTCAGTCTCCCTGCTCAAGAGAACCTAAAGGGCCCAGGCCACCAGCCAGGTGGCCTAGCCAGGTCACCATTGGCCACTCAGTAGCCGGTCAATGGTCCTTTGTGTGGTGACAAGATTGGCATAATGGGTACGTCTTAGGCCGGTTGCACGCCCTTGGGGAGCTGCGGTGCCCAGCTGGGGACTTGTGGCCGTGGGCCCCGGTGCAGGGGTGTGGGAGGCAACGCCAGAGCCCAGGCCACCAGGCTGCTCAGAGATGGGAGCCGCGGGACGAGTGAGGGAACCTCAATGTCCGCAAGGGGCAGGGTGGCAGGGCGGGGCGGGGCGGAGAGGGCGACACCCGAAGGGCCGCGGGAGGCGGGATCCGCGCCCAGGACGCGGCGGGGCGGAGCGGGGCGCGGTGCCCCCCGGCAGGGCTAGGCCCGGAGGGGCGGGGCGGGACCGGGGCGGGACGGCCGCACCTAGCTCTGGGCTTCCAGCCCGGCCCGCCCTCTCCCCTCGGCGCTCCTCAAAAGGGGCGCGGGCGGCGGGCGGCAGGCGGCGGCGCCGTCGGGGCTGGGGTGCGGCCGTCATGGAGCCGTGGCCGTGGCTGACGGCGGCGCTGCTGCTGCTGTTGCTGCTTGTGCAGCTGAGTCGCACAGCCAGGTTCTACGCCAAGGTCGGTCTCTACTGCGTGCTCTGCCTGTCCTTCTCCGCCGCGGCCTCGATCGTCTGCCTGCTGCGCCACGGCGGCCGCACCGTGGATAACATGAGGCAAGGGGGCCGGACGCCGGGATGGGCGCGCGCTTCCGCTTCCCTAACTTCTGAGCTCCTCGCGTTCTTTCCTTCCTGCCCCGCCCGCCCCGCTGTCCCCACGGTCCGGAGCCTCAGACGACGCGGCTTCCCGTCCCGGGTTCTCAGGAGCGCGCGTCACAGTGTGCACGACAGTAGAGCTCGGCCCTGCGCGCAGGGTTGAGGGTCGGGTTTGCGCGCGCCGCTAGCTTTGAAAGAGGGAGGGGACCGAGCGAAGGTGAGACAGGCCCAATCCTGCTTTCACCAGCAGGGAAACCGAGGCCTAGCCAGGCTTTCAGTCCGTGCTCCCACCTCTCCGCCGGTTAGAAGACACCTGTGCCCAGGTGTAGCTACAGCATTAACTTCCTCTTCTGGGGGTGGGGGTTGAGCTGTCTTTGGGCCTGGCTTGCTTGCAAAGAAGAAAGGAGGCTGTGGCCAGAATCCTCCTCTGTCCATCTCCCAGAGCAGAGAAGCTTAGCGGACAAGCAGAAGGTACAGGTAGGGGCATCAGGCTAGGTTGTCCTGCAATAGGGGCTGCCCGAGAGAAAAGGCCTCCTGTCCTTTCTCCCTGTTCACACTCCCAGGAGACTGTTGCTACATTTCTCTCTGCCCCTTTTGGACTGTTGAGCCGGTGGGTTTTGCAATGCCCTGGCCTTGGCCTTGGCTGGGCGTTTCGGACCTTGTGGTTCCTGAAGCCCCACCTCCGCTGCGGTAGTTACAGGGACCGAGAATGATGGTTTCCTGACTCTCTGCTGTATCTGATAGTCTTTGGGGTTAGGATGCTATCCTGACCAGCCATATTTTGTGGGTCCCAGTCCTCATTTCTCAGGTGCTTATAGTGAGTGACCTATCACCTCCATCCAGTGTCCCTGGGAGCAGAGTCCCAGGAGCAGGCAGGCTGGGGAGACTCCTGCACAGAAAACAGGGATACCCTGGCTATTCACTTTCAGGGTGCACAGGACAGGGTGGGGAGGCCTGCTCCTCACCTGCCCACCCTGTCTTAGGTTCCCTGTCTTAAATCCTCATAAGGCAATGAGTTGAGATAGGAACATTGTGAGCATGACATCCTCTAGGGCTTACAGTAGAGAGGGGTGAGTGGGGGAGAAAGGGACTGGGTGTCTAGGAGGTGGAGGCTTGCTCACTCTGCATATGGACCCATCCCATGGCATCTCGGGCCTCCCTGGGCTAGGCCAGCCAAGTTTGGGTCGCAGATGCTACTCTGCCTGGGCAACAGATGGGACTGAGCTTCAGGAAAGCAATTTGAGAGAAAGGCTTGGGGGCTGGGCGAGTTTGGAGGAAAGGAGTAAGGGCCCAAGCTCCCCAGGCCAGGACAGGGAGCTCTGGGAATCGAACCCCAGAAGGCAAGTCTATAATAAATTCTGTTGTCATCTCTCGGTGCCAGCTCAGCTGTGGTGATGCTACCCATGGGTGCTGCATATAGTCACTCTAAGGCAGAGATTCTCAACCTAATGCTGTGTGACCCTTTAATACAGTTCCTCATGTTGTGACACCCCCAATATTCATCGATATTTCATAACTGTAATTTTGCTACTATTATGAATCACAAATCTCTGATATGCAAGTTATCTGATATATTCTACCCCCGTGAAAGGGTCATTTGACCCCCAAAGGAGTCAAGACCCACAGGTTGAGAACTGCTGTACTAAGGGCTGTGGTCATAATCTTATTGTTTTGGGTTTTTGTTTGTTTTCTAGACAGGGTTTAGAAAACCCTGTGTAGCCCTGGCTGTCCTAGAACTCACTCTGTAGACCAGGCCTCAAACTCAAAGAGAGACCCACTTGCCTCTACCACTCTAGTGCTATTATTAATTTTAAGGCACTATAGGACTGTAAGCCAGATCCTGAGCTCCTGGAGGGGCAGCCCTGGTCTGCACCGGGTTTCTAGAGGAAGCCTTTGTCCTTTGGTTTAGAGTTCTGAGATGGAAGGAACAGCATTTGGAACACAGAGACCAAGTGTGACTGTTGAGACATGGCTTAGGGGCTAAGACCAAGGGCTAAGACATGCATGTGGAGCCCTTCCCTGTGTGCAGACCAGAGTTGGGTGACCGGAGGCAGAGGCGTTGGTTATACCATTTGACAAGGGGATAGTAAAGCCCAGGGAGGCTATATAGAATTTTACTCAGCTGCAAAATTGTGTCACCTTAACAAAACAATTTAGCCATAAAACACACACACACACATGCCGGGCAGTGGTGGCGCACGCCTTTAATCCCAGCACTTGGGAGGCAGAGGCAGGTGGATTTCTGAGTTTGAGGAGGCCAGCCTGGTCTACAGAGTGAGTTCCAGGACAGCGAGGACTACACAGAGAAATTCTGTCTCGAAAAACTAACACACACACACACACACACACACACACACACACACACACACACACACACACACGGGAGTAGGGGGGACCATGATCCCAGTAAAACAAGAACAGGCCTCTCTTCTCAACCCAGAGCTCTGGTGTTGCAGCCTATGACTACACTGTATCTTATCCAAGCATCTGTGGAGGGTGAGGATGGATACCTAGGACCTATAAAAACTAGTCTTAGTTTTTAGGCTGAACTTTAGCTTTGAGCCCTGACAAAGGCCCTTCTTGGCTGCCTAGGTCTGGCATAGGCCTTAAGACTCAGCATCATCCTGGAAAGTCCTGGCAGGTTCAAAGAAACAGAGTTATATAGAACATTGCTAACATGAAGAGCCCCCTCCTCTCCTGACTCAGTGGTGGCATCTTGACCTTTTGAGAAGCCTGGTTCTGGCTGCCTTTGGGTAATGGGTTAGTTCCCACTCCTCATTCCTCTGTGCTCTCTCTCTTGACCCCTGGCACCTACTACCTTCATTCCCTTGGGTGTTTGCTGAGGCTAGAAGTCCTATCCTAGCTCCAATCTCCTGCCCCTATCTTCTTCACTCCTGGACACTTGTCAGAAAACTGCTCTGCCAAGTGGCCCTAGTAGGATCCCTCATCCCCTAAGCCAGACCCACCAGTGGCCCCTCCTGCCCATTCTCCAGCAAGGTAACCCTGGTTGGTTGGCCCATGAAGCTCCCACTTTTATCTAGCAAATCTCCACCCATCAAACTCAAGGCCAGAAGTCAGGGCATGGGTCAGCGAGTGACCGTCCACAAGGACAACCAAGCCTGTGGTATAGGTCTGTATCTGCTGCCTGGGGCAGGTGTGGGAGGGACCCAAGCAGGTCAGAGGGCCCTCTCCTGGAGTTCCCCTTGTTCTAGTTCTGCCCATGTCCCAGTCAGCAGACTACTGATGGTATAGGCCCACAGAGTGGAGTTACTACATCAGCCAGCCCCATGCAAGGCGACTCTTTGCCTCCTTCCCCTTGCACAAGTGGTAACAGAAACATGGAGGTCAGATCACAGATGGAATGCATTGATCCAGACTGAATGACAGACTGTCTGATCCAAAGCAGGAGCTCAGGAGTCGTGCAGGCTCGGGGCACTGCCTGACAGCTGGCAGCCATGCTTGCAGAGCAACAGGCTGGGTGCTCATTATCTCCAAGCTCTTGGGCTTCCAGTGGTTTTGACTGCCCCTACTGAGGTAACTAGAGAGGCAGCAAGGTACAATATGGAGTGGGGACTAGAGCACATGGCATCTCATCCTAGGTGCAGGGCTTAGGGGAAAGGATAGGGTGGTCAGGACTAGACCGGGTTGGCAGCTCAGGCTGTCATACTAGGAATGACGCATCCTTTCAGGGGAGTCACTTGCTGGGTGGGGCCAGGCTGCCAAGCCAACAAAGCAGGCAAACAGGGCAAGGATGGACTGCTGGAATCCAACAAATTTAGTTGGCAGTATAGGACCCGCCCCAGGGTGCCCTCTGACCATACACCTCACCTGGCTGGAAGTAGGGTTAGGAGGTGGACTTGGGTCCACGTGGCTTCCTCATTCCTGGGGACAGGTCACTAACCTTGCTGACCTGAATTTGTGCAGCCCTTGTAGAGTGGGTCTAAGGACCTATATCTAGCAGCTGTGTCTGAGCAGAGCTCTATGATGGGTCTGAAGTCCTAGGCATGGTACCTGATGGTGTCTCTCCCCTGTTAGAATGAGGATTCCTACTTAGACTTCTGCTGTCCGTCAGCTACATAACCTCGGTAGAGCTTAGCTGGTACCTTCATCTGGGAGAAACTCGTTTCTTGATTAATTGATGGATGGGACCTTTATGCAGTCTGACCCAGTCTTCTACCTCTAAGCCACCCTCCCAGCCCATGATGATAAATGTTATGTATATTTTGTCTCTAAAAATGGGGGTGTTGAGGAATGTAGCTCAGTGGGTAGGGTGCTTGCTTAGTATTGCATGAAGCCCTGGGTCTCATCACCCTAATCAACCCCCAGTACTGGAGAGGCAGACACACAGAAAGAGGACACATGTACATGCCACTAGCAGTGGGCACAGTCTGGATGTGGCTGGAAACTCTTCCCTTTGCAACAGGACATGGGATATAAGTCTGTAGTGACAACTACAGGCTGACTGATGGTTCTTTATCCAAGACACTCATGGGGAAGATAGCTCAGCTGGTAGTTTACTTGTCTACCATACATGGAGTCACCACTGCATAAAGCCAAGGCGAAGTGTGCATTCCTGTAAGCCCAGCATTAGCACTGTAGAGTCAAGAGCAGCAGGAGTTCAAGGTCATCCTTGGCTACTTAGTAAAACTAGGCTATGTGAGACCCTATCTTAAATTTTTAAAAGTGGGTTTGGAAGAGGATTTATACATTTCTAATGAGGAATCTTGGACTTCTTCTTTTTTTTTTTTTAAGTGTGTCACATGTGCTGAGTACATACATACCCCAGAGGAAACACCCTAGATCATTTGTACTGTACCTGCCTTTGACTCTGGTCCCTCACATGAGCTCAGATGTGGGACTTTGTACTTGTGACACCATGCTAGAAAGTGTGGGATTTTGGAGCATTTCAGACGCAGTCTTACAGGGTGCTCAGCTTTCATCCAGAGTTTGGGAGTGGGGCTACCAGAGGCTTTGGGTTCCACCCCTGACATACACACATCCTCCAATAAATTATGTGTTCTTTTCAGTGAGTCAACTATGATCCCTGTGCATTTCCTCTGCCTCATGGTGCAGGTGTTTCCAAATTCCCCGATTGAAAGCTTGATTATCCACACCTTTGTGGTGCTGCCTTAGAGAGAATTCCTGGGAGTCTAGGTGGCCACCAGCCCCTGCCCTCCAGATACATCTGGTTCACCCAGAGTGGGAGCAGCCCTGTTAAGTCTTCCTAGTGTGCGTCTGAGTATAGGGCCAGGATCCTTTCCTGCCTCTGCCTCTGCCTTTTGACATCTGGTGAGACTGAACAGTTCTCTGTGTTGACACGCTGTCTTTAAGTTTTCTTCCCTGTCCCTTTGGAGCTCCCAGGGATCCCAGAAGCTATGACTTAAAGATGAGGAACTGGGGGATGGGAGGGTTATCTCAAGCAGTGACCACTCTCTCATGAGGGTCTGTGACTGTTTCCCTGTCCTTGCAGTAATGGGGAGGTCTTACCCCAAAGACAAGGTGGCCTGAACTAACTGAGGCTGGCAGGCCTAAGGAGAGGAGAGGTCTCTGGTTTCAGGCCTAGGGAAGCAATGGCTAGTGTCATCATCTGGATTAGCGTTTTTTCCTCTCCAAGATTTAGTTTCCTTATCAGTTGCTCTTCCACTACTGGGTTCTTGATGGGACAAGCCTTGCAGGAAGCCACTTGTATGGGGACACAGAGCAACAAGAGTTTCCTGGGACTGGGACAGGTAGGGCAGGGGTTATCAGGATATATTAGTTTGGAAAGAGAAAGTTGTGTAGACACACAGTGGCTGTAGCAGCCCAACACCGGTGCCTTCACATACTAAGTACATAAAAGTGGCTAAAATGGATCTTGTTAATGGCTCATGGATTTTGCCGTAATTTTTTTTTTAAGTAGCTCTGAAGAACCAGTGTGAATCTGCTGCATTGTCTAAAGATAGCTATAACCTGGGAAGGATCCTTTCCCTCAGGACTGCCAGGGTCCCAGGGCTGAGGTGTACCAATGTACATGTAGAATGAAGTGTGTTGAGGTCCACCTCCCCTGCTCTTTCACAGTCAAAGCAGGAGCTAGGCCCCCTCTGCCCTATAGTCAATGCTTGTGACAGTCTCTTGTCAATGACTGGGGCTGAGCAGAGAACAGGTCAGGTACCCTTGGGGTAGGGAGCAGGGCCGATTTGCCCAAGTGTGCGATCCTGTGCTGCCTGCTGTCCCTTCTCCCCAGCTTGCCCTTCCATCCTTAAAGCAGCTCCTTTAGGTTATTGATATCTCTGCCCTCAGCATCATCAGCTGGTTCGTTCGGTCCTTCAAGTACGTGTATGGCCTTCGCTTTGAGATCAGCGGACAGAAGAAACTGGAGGTGGATGGTCCCTGTGTCATCATCTCTAATCACCAGAGCATCCTGGACATGATGGGTAGGCGGTCACCAAGGCTTGGCCACCGAGAGGGCGATCTTTTTCAGCATGGGCCCTGGTGGGCTGGGGTCTCTGGCTGTGGCTGTGGCTGGTACAAGACAAGACCTCCCTCAGCTGGGCAATAAGAGCAACAAGCTGTGCCAGACATGAGGCACAGAACTGCACCACCTTGGTTATTCCCCAAGAGAAAAGGCCAGGCCAGAGGCAGGGGCCTTGACAGATGGGCGACCAGCCCTTCTTCCCCCAGGGAGTGCCAAGCTGGGCTCTCCACAAACCCTGCCTCTCTCTCCATTTTGTCTACGACTCTCCTATCTCTTTCTTCCATCTTCCCGTCTGTGTCTGTGTCTCTGTCTCCCCTTCTCTCCCTCTGGTCTCTGCCTCTTCACCTCTCTCCGTCTCTCTCTCTCTCTCTCTCTCCCCCTCTCTCTCTCCCCCTCTCTTTCTCCCCCTCCCCCTCCCCTTCTCTCTCTCTCTCTCTCTCTCTCTCTCTCTCTCTCTCCTTCTCCCTCTCCCTCTTCCTCTCCCTCTCCCTCTCTCTCTCCATCCCTGGGTCTTCCTCTCTTGTCTCTCTCTAGTCTCTGCTTCCTCTGATTCTTCCTCGCCTGCTTATCCATCTGTGTCTGTCTCTCATTATCTCTGTCTCCCCCTCTCTTTCTCCTATTCTCTAATCCTCTTTCACTGTTATCACAACTCTGTCTCCGATGTCTCTCTCCATCTCTCACTGTTTCTCCCACCCTCTCTTCTCTCCCTCTCTCTTCCATACAGGTCTCATGGAAGTAATCCCTAAGCGCTGTGTGCAGATCGCCAAGCGTGAGCTGATGTTCACAGGGCCTGTGGGCCTCATCATGTACCTTGGGGGTGTCTACTTCATCAACCGCCAGCAAGCCAGAACTGCCATGACCGTGATGGCTGACCTGGGCCACCTCATGGTCAAGGACAACGTGAGTATAGGCATGATTCAGCAGGATAGCCTACTGCAAGGAGCAGCAGGATAGCCTACTGCAAGGAGCAGCACAGCTTCCTGGGGTGGTTACACAGGATGTGGGCAGCTTAGGCAATTTTTTTCTTTCTACTGGCAGCTCAAAGTGTGGATCTACCCAGAGGGTACACGCAATGACAATGGGGACCTGTTGCCCTTTAAAAAGGGTGCCTTCTACTTGGCCATTCAGGCCCAGGTAGGCCAGGCTCTGCCCTCCTGGGGTGGGAGGCTGGGACATGGGTCAGGGTGTTTTCAGGTTGAAGATGATATCCTAGCTAGACTGGGGACTGCTGGCCTTCAGGGACCTCCTCCACCCTGTTAGGAAAGCGCCTCCCCACAGCTCGGCCCCTACCACTTGGACAGGTTGGTGACCATTGGCAGCTTCTTGAATGCCAGCCTCCCCACACCCTAGCTGCCCAGGTAGGTAGCCTCCTTCATTTGGGAGTTCATGAAAAGTGGAGGTGAGCGAACAGTGGGTGGGCAATTTACTCAGCATACTAAAGCTGACGTGCCTAGAAATCCCCGATGCCCCCAGGTCCTGGGTTTTGACCATAATGAGGCTGAGGAGCAGGCACAGGCTAGTGGCAAGCCCAGTCCTAAGCAGCACACATGACCTCTGTCCTGACCTTGGACTTCCCTTGCTCCTTAGCCTGTGGTAGAGGACGGTAGCGTGTATCAGAAGTGTCCCTGTGCATCTGCCATGCTCCTTGTCCCTGCTGTGTGGGGAAAGCCACCATTGGACAGACAGGGGAAGGAATTTTATCCTGCTTTACTGAGTGCTGCCTGGCAAGCCTCAGCCCCATCAACCCCTGCAGCAGGCAGTCTCCTAGGCTCCTGGTGCCCAAGCCTATACTAGGTGACATGTACCATTTCCCTGAGGTTCCCATCGGTTCCAGGGGGTTGGGAAACTCAGGCTCGATCAGGAGACTGCACTGTGACCTCTGATCTGTCTAGTAGCCAGGTGGTCCTCGGGCCTGGGATTGAAGTCATGGTCTTCCTTGGCCTAGATGTATTGGCAAATCCTGGGGAAAGAAACTAGGGACTGTGGTGGGGCAGAAGAATCCAGACCTAGCATTTCCTGCCCCTCCCCCAGGGCCTGACTAGGGTGCAGTCTACCTACCTTGCCCAGGCTCTGGCGCCAGGGTTAATTATTACCCCCAGTACTACCTGCCACCACTGGAGTTGACCCTGGGGCCTTCCAAGAATACCAACAGGCCCCTCTTCCCTAGTTTCCTGGGAATGAGAGACGGGGGTGGGGGGGAATAGTGGGAGGGCAGAGAAGGGTTCATCCTCCACCTCCTGGGTATTGACTGAAGACCCACCCTTCGATTTCTAGGATATTTTATGACCCAGTCAG
This sequence comes from Uromys caudimaculatus, assembly GCA_028551405.1. NCBI lineage: Eukaryota > Metazoa > Chordata > Mammalia > Rodentia > Muridae > Uromys > Uromys caudimaculatus. The sequence goes on from CM052701.1 coordinate 138,002,430, forward strand.
AGGGGGTGGGGGGTATGAAGCTTCCTGGAGGAAGTGGTATGGGAAACAGGATGAGTCTGTGAAACTCCAGGCCACCTGGATGGAGGTGAGGCACGAGGCTCCCTAGCAGCAGCAAAGCCCCCTTGTACTGCTGTCCTTCAGCCTGCATCCCTGTTCACAGGTACCCATCATCCCTGTGGTGTACTCCTCTTTCTCTTCCTTCTACAATGTCAGGACGAAGCTCTTCACCTCAGGTGAGCCAAGCACACGGGAGCTCACAAGCCTGCCATGCTCTCTCTGTTATTTACTCTTGAGTCAGGGCTGTATGTAGCCCAGGGTGACCCACACAACTCCTTATGTAGCAGAGGATGACCTTGACCCTCCTGCTTCCACCTCCCCTTGCTAGGATTGATGATAGGTGTGTACCGCCATGCCTAGTTTATGTGGTGCTGGGTTTTATGCATGCTAGACAAGTACTCTCCCAACCAAGCTGCCATCCCACCACTCATGGGTCCTTTCTAATTCAGAAGTACTTGGGCCCCTACTAGCAGAGTTCCTACTTCTGGGTGGTGAATGAATGAATGAATGAATGAATGAATGAATGAATGAATGAATCTGAACCAACCATTGCATCATCTCATTGCTCTTTCTAATGGAGTTTTTCAGTTTTTCAGGTTGAAAAACAGGTTCTAAACAGGGTAGAGTTCTTGAGAGCACTGTTGGTCCAGGCTGTACAACAGAAATAGGGACCTACAGTGGCCCCTGCTGGTGAGGCCGGGGAAATCTAAGCTGTGGAGGCTCCCCTACATGGGGCAGCTCACATGTGCAGCCTCTGCCTCTTCCACTCGCAAGCACTAGCTTCCACGCAGGTACCGTGAGTCTGCATGTGGTAGTCAGGCTAGTCAGAGGTTTAAGGGCAGTGGGACAAGCTAGGCTCTGTCTCGGCGTCCGAGCCCCAAGTGCCCAGCACCAAGGAGGACAGTAGGAGCAAGTGTGATAGGGGTGATTAGGTGTCACTGAGTGCAGTTTTGGGGCAGAGATATCCTGAGTCATAGGGATAGGCTTTAGCGGAGGGTAGAGCTGCTAAGGCCCACTGGGCACACATGCTGCCTCAATTTCAAATGTGTACTTTGCCCAGGAGTTGAGGATGGCCAGGCTCTGGTAAGGAGAGGCTGGGTAGCAGGAAGCCAGGTAAGTGACAGCATCGTGGGGTCTCTAAGCCCCTGACATCCACTGCTTCCTCCCCAGGAACAATCAGGGTACAAGTGCTGGATGCTGTCCCTACCAGTGGCCTTACAGATGCTGATGTCACCAAGCTTGTGGACACTTGCTACCAGTCCATGAGGACCACCTTTCTACAAATTTCTGAGATTCCCCAAGAGAACTCCGCTATTAGGGAACCTGGGGTCTTGCCAGCCCAGTAGCCCAGGCTAGGGCCAGGGGAGCTGGGGAAAGACAAGTGGGAAGCAGAGGCTGAAGAATGGACAGGAGGCCACAGCCTCCCACTTACTAAACATCACCTTATCCTGCTCCCCTGCTGGCCTGGCTCTCACTGGGGCCTGGAAACAGGAAGCCCTTTCTAGCACAGGCCTTAGACCCCAGATCCTATGTAACTTCCCACCTTGAGCCTGTGCCTCCAGAATCCAGGGGTGGCCATCCAGCAGGTGGGCTGACCCCTAAGATCACAAGGCACCTAGAAGTGGGCAACATGTTACCTAAGGCCCACCCCATCATGCAGGACAAATGTGCAGGAACCAGGCAGTGGCCTGCATCAGGCCATCATGAAGAGGAGAAACTTGGTCTCCCAGTCTCAAGGAAGCCTGGTTCACATAGCACCAAAGGGCAGAGCCTGCCACCTGCACCGTCTGAGGGCTTGTCACAAAACACTGCTGTACTTGGTTTTGTTTGTTTGTTTGTTTTGGTTTTTTTGTTTTGTTTTGTTTTGATAAATGAACTCTCAGTACCTAGAGACCAGAGGTCTCTTTCAGAGGATGGGTAAGAGTTCTTCCCCAGGCCCCCATACAGGGATAAAGGGTGGTAAAGATGGTATATGACTACCCATCTCTGGGGCTGCAGTGTATAAGTTCCCTCCTCCCCCCAAATTGTCCGCAGGTGAGCTGTGATCAGCCAGCATTGCTTTTCTCTGTGAATGTGGGGTCCACAGAACTGCAAGGGCATGCAGACCATGGGCTTGGCGGCATGAGGGCACAGGCTGAAGAACAACCTTTTAGCCTCTGGCTGTGTATGGAACCAGCAAATCACCAAGGGAAAACTGGGGCCTCAGGACTGCCTACTGCAGCTCCTTTTTGCAGAAAGGTCCGTCATTTTACCTGAAGCCTACAAGGCAGAAGTGTCCTACAGTGTCTGTGCAGTCCCAATTCACCCATTGACAGCAGCTCAAGTCCCACTTTTATTATGACAAAGATGGAGACATTCCCACCTTATCTCTCGGGCAGGGAGCTCTCAGACCTTTCCTGGAAGCCCCACTGAAGAGTCACACAAGACCCTACTCCCCATGCCCAGGTCCTGGGAACCTCCTGAGAGAGGGACAAACAAGCAGGGCCCTCTGCTCACAGGCACCACCAGACAGACAGCACTTAAACTCTGGCTAGAAGGGATCCAGTGGTGACAGCTCAATCCAACACCGGCGGTGAGATGCTATCATAGATCTTTTTTGCAAGAGCCTAGGGCAGGAGAAGAAAGGGTGTAAACTTGCAGATCTGCCCATCCTAGAGGTAGTTCCATCCACCCAGCCCTGGCGTCCACTCAGTGGGTTCCCTAGGATCTCTGGGTGAGGAGGTGTCTTGTGGAACTCACAGGACCCCAGCTGTTCCTCCAAGAAGGAGACCTGCTCACTCAGTGAGTCAATTCGGTCCAGCTGCTGGAAGGAGTGGGCCAGCAGGCTGCCAGGATCTTGTAGCCCATGCTCTGTGGACCGAGAGGCCAGGCTGTGCAGTGGGGCCAGCACCAACTGCAGTTTCTGTTTGGAAGGAAGGTTGCAAAACGCCAAGTCACCTCTTTGACCTCTAGTCCATGGAAATGTAAGGAAGACTAGTAAGGCTGTGATAAGGCTCCTACTGAGCTGCACAGCAGGGCCCTGCTTATAGGAGAGGGACCCCGAGATCTAGTAGACACAGGTGTATAACAGACCCATAGTCTAGCTACAAGGTCCTGGGACCCCAGAGACAAGCTAGGAGAGTCTTGGGGCCTGTGGCTTGAGACTTGCCAGAGTCCTTGTACTTGTATAACAAGCTAA
>CM052701.1:138005764-138086703 GCA_028551405.1 Uromys caudimaculatus
CCCCCCCCCCCCCCCCACACAAACCAGCATCCTTCTGACCCTTCCCCATAAACTCCCAACCATCCCATGATTTGGAACCACAGCCCCAGAGACTGGGGTCTGTGGACACCAGCAAGACCCACTCCCAACCAAGCCTCACCTGTTCTAGCACATCAACCCGGGCCTGCAGCCTGTACACCTCCTCTCTCACCATGCTGTCCACTCCTGGGGGCAGATCCAGGCGCTAGTCAGGGAGGGGAGTTTCCTGTCCCACATAGGCCTGAGGAAGGCCTACGTCCGCTGCCACAGCTGTGGGAGCAGAGCCTGGAGGTGCAAAACCTCTGGCTCTACGTCTCAGGCCCTGCCAAAGCACACAGCTCAGAGCAGCCTCTGGCCACCCCGCGTGCCGACAGTGATCCTTACCCAGGTCCGATGCACTCCTGGCGCTGGGCTGCTGACCGCGCATTATTACTCACGGTACGAGTTTGAAGTGTCACAGCGCGTACCAAAAGTAATAATGTGCTGTCACCGGCAAAGACACATCTCCAGGCTGCCAGAGCTGGGGGCTCCTTTTCACTCAATTGGCTGAGATGAGGCTCCCAGGTATGCCTTATGCCCCACAATGCCTTCCAGAAACCTCTTCAGGGGAAAGCGGCCCCTCCCACCCAGGTGAGGAAGCCCCTTCAGTCCAGGATGTATGGACTCAGCCCTCAGCATAGGGCCAGCCTCCACCCAGGGCTAGCTGCCCCTTGTCTTCCATGCTCAGCTCAGCCACACAACAGTGCTCACAACTCAACTACCCAGGTCAGTCACAGCAGGCCAGAAAGGCAAGTTTACCTGCTGTGGGGTTTGGGGCCACAGGGGAGGGCCCCTCCTTAGAGAGGCAGAGCATCCCATCTGCAGATGGGTTTTGCCCCTCCCAACACTGGCACCAGTAACTTCCCACAGTATTGACACAGCCCTGGGGACAACTGGCCTCTCCTGTACTGCATTCATCCACATCTGTAAGAAACGAAGGTGTCAATCTAGTGTCTACAGAAGGCGAGGTCCTGGCCACAGAGCCCTGTTAAGATCCACCTATCGGTGAGAACCCACTCTGACCAGCAGTAACCTAGGATATACAAGGCACCAAGAAGAGTGGTGCTTACCTGTCTGGCAAGTGTCTCCCTGCCATCCCACAGGGCAGCGGCAGTGGCCCGGGCGGATGCAACTCCCGCCATTCCCACATGGAGGCTGGCATATTGCTGTGGGTAGGAGAAGTCTGTCTGTCACCCACTCAGGAGAGTCCCCAGAGCCCTGCAGCAGCCAGGGAACAGTTGCCCTGCTCGAGGGATGGAAGGCAGCAGGGACTCTGCTGGACAGTGGGAAGTAGAGTCCCTCACACCAGGCACAGTAAGCACTGCCCTCACCTGCTCCACAAGCCCCAGGGAGCCCACTGCTCCTCCTCCAACCTGGGCAGCAGGCATAGCGAGGCCTGGCGGGAGCCAGCCCAGGGCTACGGCGATAGGCAGTCCGGTAGATGGTTCTGTGGTGAGTAACGGCAGTTCAGAGGGGTGCAACGTGGAGTGACCCTAGCCAAGCCTTCCTAGAAAGAATGTACCCTGCCCACATCATTTGTGGATACCTGGCCAGCATCACTCCCAGGGGCTCAGAGGTTCCCTCCCCAAGCCCCAGCTCGATTGGATCAGCATACAGGCCTGTGTGTGTCACTTGACCCACCAAGTTTTCTAGGACTTGGCCTATGACACACAGACCCAGGGAGTACAGCAGGGCTCACCCCTTCCTGCAATGGCCACTTCAGAGCAGGCTGGAGGCTGGCTTGCTTTCCTTCCCTGGACTCTGGGCCCCTGGCGCTTAAGCTGTTCTCTTGACTCTAGCACTCCTAACTTTGGAGGGTCATTCAGGAGCAGTCTGAGCCTGGGAGGGAGCTCATGCACCTAGGCCTTTTTCAGGTACTGTGTGTAAGCAGGGAGGAGACTGAATTACTCACATCAGAACAAGGACCTGCCCTCTAGGCTGTGTCCTGAGGCCATGTGCTGCTCAGACTGTCCTTAGTCTGATGGGACACCTGAAGGTCCACATAGGCACCCGCCTAGGGCCATTATGGGGAGAGGGGATCCTGATGGGGCCCAGGATAGGACCAGGATGACAAGGATTTGGAGGAGGTAAGCATTGTCCCCGTGAATAAGGACTTTCTAGCTAGCACTGCTGGTAAGGAAGAAGCAACCACTGAAAGTGGAGGGGTACAGATGTGCTGAGAAGCTGCTGTCCATGTGGACTATGAGGTGACATCCTCTCAGGGCAATCCTGGGTGTGGTAACAGCATCCTTGGGTACCAGCCTCCAAAACTGAGAGGCCACCTTGATCCCTGATGTCAAGGGTGCCTCACTGCTTTGGCCTCAGCTCCCCAGCTCAGGGTTAGGCAGGCTCTTGGGCCCCAGGGACTGTTACTGTTTGGGAATGGTGGAATAAGGAGTGGGCACTCACCTGTAGGTGCTGCAGACTCTGTGTCCGTCACAAGTGGTGAGGTAAGGCTGGTATACACGCTGCACAAAGGTCTCTGAGATGGAGCCTCCGGAAACCCCCACAGTACATACTCTACGGCTACAGGGGATGGGGTCAGCTAGTGGTCTAGAACCAGGACTCTTCCAGCCCAGGTATGTAGAAACATGGGGATTCTTTCCAAGTGCTGGGGCCTGCTGTGGGCAGAGCTAAGAGCCTCTGGTCATGACCCCAGTACCCCAAGGTCCAAGCCCTTGCTCACCTGGGTCTGTAGACATGCTCAGTAGTACCTGCTGCCAACATTAGAAACCATGCTACAAGCAGCTGTCCGGAGCCCCACATGGTCTGCATCTGTAAGTGGGGTAGCCTTCTTCTTTTTGTGGCCTAAGGCAAAAGGTTGGATCCTATCAATCTCCTATGGAACCCCCTTGCTCAGGCCTCCAGCAGAATCTATACCCTTGGCCACTTCCTGGGTTCTGAAGCCACCCCTATCCCAGGGATAGCATCTAAAGGCAGTGCCAGCTCTCTCCGGTCTCTGGCCCATCTCTACCAGCCAAGCGCATTCCTTACCAACCACAGAGAGCTAGGCCTGCTGACCAGGACTCCTGGGGCAGGAGGAACCTGAATCCTGCTAGGGTCAGGGACAAAACCCTGAGGTTCTGGGTAGGGCCTGGGGTGAGCAAGCTAGTCCTCCCCCACCCTACCCTGAGCGGGAGGGATTGAGGGCTTCCTGGTATCTTTCACTGTCTGAACCGGAATGCTGTGGAGGAAGCTGAAGCCAGTACAGCAGGAAACCTGCCATCCTATGTGGCCCTTTGGGGCTTGGGGTTCCTTATCAAATGCTTGGCACTATGGATTTCACAATATACGGATATCAGCTACCTGTAGGTATACACAGGCAAAGTCATTGTGGCGTGTGGATATTCTGACCAGCAAGGGACCTACAGCTCACAGGGGCACCACTCTTGGACTAGAGCACGTATACAAACACTTCCCAGCTGCAAGGGCAGTGGCGCTAATGTGCTGGTCCCTGGGACATAATGGACCCTCCCCCCAACATGCCTTTAGAGCCCATCTCCAGCCCTCTTCTGGCTGTGTTAAGAGGCAGGAAGGCTGGTGAGGAGTGCAAGGAACCCCAGCCCAGATTTAAGGTCTGTGACCATGCTGAAGTGGCTGAGTCAGATCTGTGCAAAGGGGGAGGGACAGCTGTTTCACTGTCCTGCAGAGTCAGGAGTGGGGGTGGGGGTGGATAGGGCTCCACTCGAGGCTCTTCTCGGTGCTGCCTAAAGGGGCAGCCCCACGCCCACCCCAGACCCTGCACAACCCTACAGACCCCCTACCCGAAAGGAAGGGGCCAGAAAACAATGAGCCCGAGCTAATCCCTTATTTTGAGACTCAGTTCTCTTAAAGACGTCACTAGGGTACTGAGGCCCCTGTCGCTATCAGTAGATTTGGTAGGAAACAGTGGTGGCATTAAATGATTTCTGAGCTCTAGCTGCTGGCCAAGTCCCTCTTCAAGGAAAGAGCAAGAACCTTCCTACTAGCCGGGCAGTGGTGGCGCACGCCTTTAATCCCAGCACTTGGGAGGCAGAGGCAGGTGGATTTCTGAGTTTGAGGCCAACCTGGTCTACACAGAGAAACCCTGTCTCGAAAAACCAAAAAAAAAAAAGATCCTACTTCTCAGAGCTACTCTGTCCCTTCAGCCCCGCACTGCGGTCCTAGGTAGGAAGTGGCCAGGAGCCTCTTTCCCGTACCTCCTATTTGTTGAAGCAAAGCAGGAGGGCAGGGGGCTTTGAGATGAGTAACCGAGACAATGTGGGAACAAGAAGCCCATAAGGAAATATCTGGGCAGGGGTATATGGTGCAATCTGTCTGAGCTGGCTCGGAAAAGTTAACCCTGAATGGGGGGAGGGCACCTCAGCGGGTGAGAATTACCCTGCCAAGCAAAACCCAAGTGCTCCTGAGGAGTAATAGTACTAGAAAGATAAGTCAGCATGTGGCATGGGCAGGAGGGTGTCAGAAGTCCTTGTGTGCCAAGCCCCTGGGGCCTGGAGGTTTCCTCTCCAGATATCCTTGCCCCCACAAATCTTCCTAGAGATAAGCTGTCTAGAAAGGGGACTGTGTTTTAAAGCCAAGAGAAGCAATTTTTGAAAAGTCATGTTTTGCCCAAGGACAGAAGAGGCCAGAGCAGCACTGGACTGGAAGTTCATTTCTTTGGTGTTCAGCCACTGGGTGCCCCCTGCCACGCATTAGGCATAGGCTGTGGTGTGGCCCGCAGCTTGACAAGTAATCTTGAATCTGCAAGTATCACCATGGGCCCTAGCAGCTATCTCCCCTCTCCACTTACAGCTCAACAACCCCGTACGGGGTGGGGGAGGGGAGGCTGGGTCGGCAGAGGAGGGACCTGGACACCATAGTCAGAGGGCCCTGGGTCCCTTTGCTACAGAAGTTGTCTGGACATCAGCGCCCACAGTTCGGTGTGGAGAGACCAGACAGGCACGGTGACCAGATTCGGTGGGGGCGTCCTCTCCATGGCCTGGGCCCTGCTCCCTCCCAGGCTCCACGGCGGTAGGGGCAGAGTGTGGCAACCCTCACTACCGACCCAGGACGACCCGACTTAGCTACGCAGTGGAGTGCTGTGACCAGGTGGAGATCTATAGCCAGGATGGGTAAGGGGAGAGGCGCTCCGGCCGCCGGCAGGGGTCGCCATTTCTCAAGGCCTCTAGGCTCATTTTTCCCGGCGGCTTCAGGACCTGGGCTGGGGCGTGGGGGTCCATGCGCCGCCCAGCCGCGGCCCCCGCGCGCTCACCTCTCGGGTCCCTGCGATCGCTCAGAGTCGCCTGAGTGGCCGCCCCCCGAGCTCGGCACCTGACAGTCCGGGTCACCCCGGTCCCGCCCGGGCTGCTTCTAAACCCTCGTCCCCGGCGCCCCGACTACCTCCACACTCACCGCGCGGTCCGGGGCGCGCACGCGCCGCGGCCGCCGCCGCCGCGCTGCGGGGGACCCGAGTCCCGCCCCGCCCCGCCCTCGGCCCCGCCCAACCTAGTGGCTGCGCTGGAGCCCTACCCCCACCCTACGGGCTCCCCGATCTGTCCGTCCCCATTTCGCGGATGGGAAAACTGAGTTTTTGCAGCGGTGGTTCCTAAGAGTGTTATAGCGAATAAGCCAGATCCGGGTGGTCTAGATGCAATCCAGCCTCTAAGTGCTGCCGCGCGAGCCCCCTTCGTGCACCCTGACTGCCCCCAACCCTGCAGAGGAATCACAGGGCTGCTGGGGACATAGGACTAAACAAGTTCTAGGAGTCAGGGAGCCATGAATGGCTCCTACAAGGACTTGGCTAACTCTCGAGGCTCCTGACCCATGACTAGCTCCTGAATGGTATTAGATTACAACTAGATGCTAGATGAGATGAAATCAGACTGGTCCTTCAGCCATGTAAAACAGGTGGGCATCATCACACACCCAGCCACAAAACTAGACTGAAATCAGCCGGGCAGTGGTGGCGCACGCCTTTAATCCCAGCACTTGGGAGGCAGAGGCAGGTGGATTTCTGAGTTCGAGGCCAGCCTGGTCTACAGAGTGAGTTCCAGGACAGCCAGGGCTACACAGAGAAACCGTGTCTCAAAAAACAACAACAAAAACTAGGATGAAATTGCTGGGCAGAGTACAGATGAGATCTAGGTGTGACCACAAGCCTCCTTGGCAGCCATGGACTCTCTCCTGACACCCCTTGGCCACTTACACTGGTGTCTCTGCCTTATTTGAGACAGCACCATCCCTGGTGCTCCTATGAGCTGACAGTCCTCCGCCCCCAGACTTCTGCATTGGTCATCTTTTCTTTCTCCCAGTCTCCATTTCTGAATTAGTTTGGCAATTCGGCTCTTCTGTAATTGTCCTAGCTCTTTGGGTGCCTAAGCTTTGTCTAGCCATGTCTTGGTTAACACATGTTCCTGTGCGTGCTCCCTGCAAGGCAGGACTCCTGGCTGCTGTCCAGAATGTTTACTGGGGACTCACCTGTGGTCCGGCCTCTAGTCATCCCCTGGGGACTGGTGGTGGCTCTTCTTATGGGCGAGTGGACCGTCCAGCGCCTTGCTGTTGCTGCTGGAAGCTGTGGGTCAGAGATGGAGTATGACTTGGGGCCTTGCTTTCCTCTCTCTTGTCCAGGGCCTTCCACATCACTATGGTATTTTAACCTGCTCTTGACCTACAGAGCCCTCTGTATCCCCATCATGTCCCAGTTTGATTTGGCCTTCAGGATCTGCTTGCAGAAACAGCCCCTGACAACAGACACTACAGGGTACTCTAGCTAGTTGTACTCTTTGACTCCCCCACCTTCCCACCATCTGTCAAATGTGACCTCTGCCTCCATCCCTGAGCTCTGTAAAGATAGGTAGGAACCTTGCTGAATAGAACTGATGCCCCCCCCCCCCCCATGCAGCTGAGCACATTGAGCCTGCGCCCATTGTTGTAAATGGCATTCCTGGGTCTCCCGGCCCTCTAAGCCCACACAAAGCATCCATCACTCAGTCTCAGCACTAAAGAGCTGTATCTGAGAGTACCCTGCACAGCCTCTTGCTGTATCCCATTTTGGTTCCTAGAGCTGTGGTCACTTGAACCTCTGGCCAGCCATTCCCTCTCCCCTGTCTGTTGGGCAGAAGGCACTCGGGTAGCTTGTTACTGGTCCCCTCAGCCTTCCCCTAGGCTGGGGCCCAACCAGATTCTAGTCTAGAAAAGGTATACTTCCCAGAGATGCTACTGACTGGGGGTAAGAGGGTCAAGAAGCCCCACTGTGGTTTGGAGCCAGAGAACAGGGAGAATAGGGAGAGGGAGAACCAGAGGCTTCACAAAGACAAGATAGACTGACAAGATCACCCAGGTGATCCACTGCACCCCATGAAGTTGTCCCTAAGCCTAAAGCCCACAAGAGACGGGCTCATCCTACCCCATGTTCTGTGCCCCTCGATGTGCATGGCTCATCCAGGTTACAAATATGACTTCAGGGTTCCCACTCTAGGGGCTGATTCCTGGCCAGCACTCACATTCCCCAGAAATGCTCACTTACTAATGGCAAGCTGAGGAGACCCCAGCCTGTCTTAGCAGAATGGAGGACATAAGCCCTGACCAGAGGGTCCTGCTGGGCTGAGCTCTGATGGCTACCCAGGGGATCCTCCAAAGAGGAAAAAAGTGGGGCCAGGAGATGGGTTGGGTGCCAAGCTGCTCTCAGCTTCTCCCTTCAGGGGTTGGTTCTATGTTGCCGGGCATCCAGGGGTGAGGTGTGGAGCCCAGGCTTAGCCACCCAGAGCAAGTGCTGGGCCACGGACCCTAAGCTCTCTGCTAGATAGGGATGGCTAACAGCAAGGGCAGCATCCCTCCCAGTGGAGCCGACCCAATCCAGCTAATGGGTGCTGCAGCCATCCTGCATACCTGATGCCGCCCAGGCCTGACCAAGGCTGCCTCTGCTGCCTCCATGAGTCAACCATGCAATGCAGCCTGCCCTTCAAGTGAATGTCTGCTGCCCAAGGCCCCTCTTGAGGTCTGCACGCCTGTCCTGTCATCCGAAGCCTTCCTGGTGGCCTGCACAGCAGCATGCTGGTGCACAGAGACTCCTCCGGGGCGGAGAAGGGTGGCTTTTTATGCTCCATCCCGGGTAAATCAGGATTGGGATGGGCCCTTCCCGCCGGACTTCCTGTGTGTGTTCTCTGCTGATAACAGGGATCCGTCAGCGAACAAACAGGAGGCCAAGGGGCTGAGGGGGACTAAAGGAGGGGGGCTGACCAAACTGTGGAGGAGGGGTTGTTGTTCCCCTGGGACTCCAGGGTCTAGCCCTGAAGCAGCCAGAGACCCCACCTATGTTCAGGGGCAACCTAGCTGGTACAGTATGAAGCAGAATATGTGACCAGGACCTTCCCATTCCACAGAGATAGTGGGACCACGAGACATCCTTGTGGGTGACAGAAGTAGCCTTCTGCTTCTTTGGGACACAGGAGCTTGGACCTTTCCTAAATGTGTGTGACACAGGTACCTGAAAGCAAAGCCTGCCCGTGACCAGGGAGGAGTGCAGGTGACGTGCAGTTGGGTGGGAGCAAGTGGTGGGCAAGACAGGCCAGATGGTCTGAGAATAGCTTATTCTGTGGGTCCAAGGAGCCAGGACAGGGCAAACACCAGCTGAAACTCAGCTCAGACTCTCCTAGAACCCAGGCTGTTCCTTCCAGAGCAGCTGCCCAGGCTGCCAGGAAGCCCTGACTCCAGAGGTGTGCACATGGAGCTGAAAGTCTGCAGGCTCAGCTGACACAGGTGCTCTGGGATGACTACCCCTAAGACCTGGAAGTAGAGAGTGCTCCCAACCTCTCCTCCCCTCCCTTATCCCCTAGCAGGCTGTGGGAAGGAGAAGGTCTTTCAGTAGGGCTCTATGGTTCCCTAGGGTCCCAGATCCCAACAGTGGAGGATTCGGGCCAGGCACACAGACCCCACGGAAAGGGATGGGAGGGACAAAGGGATACGGATTGGGCCGCTGCCAAGAGCGTGCCCTCTATAACACAGGGCACCTAGAGCAAACCTTTCCACCCGAGGCTGAGCTTGCAGTATCAGCCTTGCGCTGGCTCAGCCTGCCTGATGATGCCTTGGGCACCTCCTTTCTGCGCCCTGCCTCTCCCCCACCCCACCCAGCTGGGCTAGGATGGAGAGGATGGAGGTGGGGCAGCCTGGAAGCTTCCTGGCAGACTGCTGAGATGGAGGTGCTGCCCACACCCTCCCTTCATGGGCTGGGATGGAGACTGCTCTAGTGCTCAGCCTGTGTACTGGGAACAGGGCTCCAGCCAATTAAGATACTGTACTTCTCTCCTCAGAGCTCAGTTTCCCCCATTTGTCCCAGGGGGACAAGAGAGTTCTTGTTCAATAGAGCCATGATGGTTGAAGGGGCTCGTGCATTCTAATGTTGGTCTGAGGGTCCAAAGGTAGTTCTTAGGTTTTCTTGTCCTAAATGCATACCTGATAGGTGGAGGCCCCACCCACCTCCTCTTTCAGTCACACACAGTAGCCACACCCTCAGCCCTCCATTGGTTTGTTCTGCTTAGCCTCTCCTTCCACCCAAGGGCTTATCCTGTCCACAAGGGACAGAGTATCCCACCAGTAGTGGGCGTCAGGTAGGCTATGCCCACCGCCCTAGAGATACCCGGCTATCATGTCACCCACCCGGGCCTGCCCCTCTCTGTCCTAGCTCCTGTACTAAGCCACCTGCCTTTCATCCACAACAGGATTAGCAAACATTGGGCTGGCTAGATACAGATCCTTTTGCATACTGAAAGGGAAACTGAGGCTCAGAGAGGGAAGGGACTTGGCCAGGTGAGCAGAGGTGAGACTGTTAGCTCAGGAGCAGAGTCCTCAGGGGATTCAAGTCAGTCTAGGAAACCAGTCAAGAGACCGGGTGTGCCAGCAGTGGCTGAGGGCTGCACAGTTGTGGTCTAACCTCCTGTGGTGCTCAGTGCCTAAGGAAACTGCCCAACTCACAAGTGTGGACTCCAAGCCAGAGCCCCACAGGTATGGAGACCTGTGAGGGCCCCCAAGCCAGTACAGATAGTTTTGTTAGTCAGTTGACCGAGTATATGTATGCATTCATCATCCTCTGACTATTCTGCCTTTCCCTGCCCCAACCTGGCCAGACTGCGACATAACCAAGAAAAGAGATTTTTGGTTCAGAGCCCCAGAGTGCCATCTCAGTCCCATCATGGGACCTGACTCACAGGCATCCCTCAATCCCAGAGACAGATACAGAGGGCAGGTTGGAGTCTTGCAGTGACACTGTGCATGTCAGAGACAGAAGAGGAGGGGCTCCAAGGGGAGGAGGCGTGATTGACAGTCCCTGGAGCTACAGAAGGAGCTGTGGTCTAGGGAGGCGCTCAGAGACTCTCCTCCCCACCCCCGAAGTGCCTACTGCTCAGGCCTCTCTTCACTGCTTACTGTCATTGCACTTTGGAAGGAGCCAGGGCCACTTCCTATTTGAGCAGCCATCACCCATTGCCACTAGGACACCCCATATACCCTCCATTTTCCCCCAGTTCCTACAGACTGGAGACCAGATGGGCATGGCCCATTTCTGGGCCTAAAGCTCTGGACCAAGAGCCCCACACTGATTAAAGTGGCACTAAAGGCAGGAACCACTGCAGTAGGAATCTAAAGTTCTTCATCCCACACTGCGCCTCAGTTTCCCCATGTATCTCCACTGCCTTCTAGCCTACCTGTCAGTGCTCTGAGGTTGATGGTTAAAGGAACACGGTTGCCTTACCTTCCCACAGGGAACACGGACAGGGGATGGACAGAGCCTCCCTGGTTTCCTAGGACTCTCCTTGGACCCCTCACCACTGAATGTCTGGCCTCTGCAGCTCCAGGAGAGGGAAGACCCAGGTCCCAGCAGAGGCCTACATGGGCATCTTGAACAGTGCAAGGCTGAGGGGCAGCAGGCCGAGGCGTATGAGCCAGCTGCACCTCAGGAAGGAAAGACCAGCACACTGCACAGCAGAGAGATGGGCTTCCTGTTTATCTCCCAGCTTGGTGGTTGGCCTAGGGACAGGATGGCTCTGTCAGCCAAGGCTGGGCCCAACTTCCCATCAAATGATGCGCCTGGCTGAATGACCAGTCCTCACTGAGGGCTCTAAAGAACATGACCGGGCAAAGTGCTGCGTGGACCGATAAGTAGTCCACCACTGAGTTAAACAGCGAAAAGGGGGTTTAGAGAGAGAGAAATGGGGTCTGCGGCCTGAGCTGAGTTTCCATTCCTCCTTCCCTCTCTGTTCTACCTCTCCTGTAGGCCTCACAAGTTATGAATATCTAGTGCATCCAGCTTCCAGGGAGACAGTCTTTCTCAGAAGCTCACAGAAGTGAACCAAGACATGGCGGACGAAGGCCCTGCACAGAGCCCAGGCATAGGCAGTGGAGGTTGCTGGGGGACACTTGGCCCTGCTTCCCCACAGCTCTTCCTGGAGCCCACCATACATCCTCACTGACCTTTGCTGTGCTCTCCACTGAGTGTGTAAGCCAAAGGTAAGAGCTCTCCATGACCTCCCTATTCGGCCCTCAGAGTGTCCTGTGGCTGGGAGGTGTCCATGACCTCTCCTCATTCAACCTCTACTGTCTCCCCAAAAGCTGTCCCTCTGAAATGACCCAGGAATTGTCACCCTTCTCCTGCCACTGTCCCCATTCCTCAAGCCTCCAAGGCGCTCCTGGACCTCAGTCCCTGCCCAGCATGCTCATAAAGGTTCACAGGGGTGGGATGAAAGCATACCTACCTCTAACACTTCTCACCCCATTCAGGGCAAAGTCCCGTGGGTTACACGAAGAAGGACAAGGACAGGGGACCTTGGGAGAACAGAAGCAGTTCAGGATAGTTACAGACAAAATTAAAGCCCCCCCGGCTGATGACCCCTTGACACTATATTAGTGATACAGAGACTGATGGCATGAGTACTTATACAGACACAGTCCTGTTACCAGTGAGCGACTCAGGCTGGAGACAGAGCCCCATTGACGCAACCCAGGTTGCCCACTATCCTGACCACTCTAGGCCCATGGTATGTCGGAAGACCCACAGGTACTGCTGTCACTTGTGGCTGCTGCATCTCCCCACCTCAGGTCATGCTGTAGTCCATGGAAGCATGGTGCAACCTTTACGCATATGCACGGCTACACTCTGTGGGACCTCTCAGAGCCCAGGATTCTCCCAGACCCGAACACATGCATTCACTGTAGCTAAGCATCTTTGAGGGCTGACTGATTCCAGGAAAGGCAGGAAGCCCGTGACTGTGGGAGTGCTTGGTTCCCTTTGCACCCTCAGCAGGCAGCCTGTATACTGCTCTCATTTTAGCTGCACAGTAGCGTTGCATGTTACTGCTTTATCAGTGTCAGGACTTGAGCTACAGAATTCCATCCACCCTAGGGAAACATTCGTTTCCTAAGCAGATTCCCTGGCTCCTAACTCAGTGCTGGGAACCCAGGAGGAGCGGGCCAGAGTCTGGAACCCTTGGCAGAAGTATCATAAGGGCCCCAAGGGAGGAGAAAGATGTCATGACTGGGCTGGGAAAGAGATGGTGGATGTCCCTGCATAGCTTCTTTCTGGGACCTAGGCTCCTCCTACCCCAATTTGCTGAGCTTCATGGACAGGCAACCCAGCCCTTAACAACAGGGAAAGTACACTCTATCTCCAGGGTGCAGAGGGAAGTCCCCAAGAACTCAGGCCGTAGGCCTGGTCAGTGGAAGTGGGTGTTGGGTCAACATCCCAGCCCCCATTTACAGCCATCCTGTCCTCTCCTGCTCTTCCTGCTAAGGAGAACCACTGTGGGCACCCAGAAGCAGAGAGAAAGAGAAGCTTGAGAGGCAGTCAGGCCCTCCATGCAGACCCTGTGCTACTGGCCATGTCTGGGGGAAGGGGTTGTCTCAGTACCTCCACCAGAGCCCCAAGGGAGCATCTGTTCAAGGTCACAAAGCTGTTACTACAGGGTCTAGACTGCCAGTGCAGAAGCTTCGCCAGGCTCGCAGGGGTAGAGTAAGGAGGACACCTCTCTCCCAGGTGACCACCAGTCGGCCACAGTGCTCAGTGGAGGCATGGCTCTCTGGGAGAGGATGAGTTAGTGTCCACCTTGTGAGGCAGTTTTGGACTTCCATGGAGGTTCCCCCATGTTCCAGGTCAGAATGTGGAGAGTATCAGGAAGGCTGGGAGGATGCAGTTCTACAGTCCCATGGCTCCCATTCAGAGGCTGGGTGGCGGCCCTGAGATTCCTCTTGCCTCAAGCACCCATGCTGTTCAGTTTCAAGCAGTCTACTCTTGTT
Source organism: Uromys caudimaculatus (assembly GCA_028551405.1). NCBI lineage: Eukaryota > Metazoa > Chordata > Mammalia > Rodentia > Muridae > Uromys > Uromys caudimaculatus. The sequence goes on from CM052701.1 coordinate 138,019,064, forward strand.
ATTTTTAATATCCTTTAAAAGCTTGGGGGTAGGGGAGCAGGCATCTGTGGCCCACCAGAAATCTCTGTTTCCTCTGGGCCAGGAAACAGGAAGTGTGTGTGTGGTGGGTGATGGGGAATCAGGCCCCTGAGAACAATGGAAGCACCTTTGAGGGGAAGGGGAACTACGTCAGGGCCTGGGGCTGCAGGAAGCCTGACCTCGCCTTCTGTGAGCCTGAGGGGGCCTGGCGTAAATTTAGCTTGAGTTCTTTTCCTGAGGAAAAGCTCAAAGGCTCCATGATGGGGGCAGGGGTGGAGAGACTGGTCTCAGCCCTTAGGAAGTCGGAGCTCCCTTCAGCTATGAATAAACGGAGGCTCAGATGGGAGAAGAAGCTGAGGTTTCTGGTTCTGAGGCATTAACTATCCACCTCTCAGCTAGCAAGAGTCAGACAAGAGTCTCCTGGAGCTGCTGCTCCCAACCCAGCCCGGTTCTGTCACGGTAGCAATGTGGCTACAAGCAGCATAACTCCCAATCCCACTTTCCTAGTTCCTCAAGGATGCTGACTCTGGCTGCCATGGTGTATCAGGGATGTTGAAGATGAGCACCACTAACAGAGAGTCCTGGGCTCCTTGTAACACTGTTTGGTTCATAGCCCTGAGCAGCCTGGGAAGAGAGCCCCATGAAGGTCCAGGCTGGGGCTCAGCAGATAACTTCCTCTATGTAGTATAACAGCTTACCAAGAGGGTGTTCACAAACACATTCCACCCGTTAATGTGTGAGATTCGGTGTGCTGGGGACAATCAGAGCTTGTGTGACCATCATCACAGTCAGTTCTAGAGTACTGCCACTACCTCAAGGGAGCTCCAATTGTGACAATTGCCAGGCCATGTATTGTCTGTCTCTAGGGATCAGGCCCCATCGGGACAGTACTTATTGTGTCTGCCTTCTTTCCCAGTGTAGTTTTGAGCGTCCTCTAAGTCATAGCGTGAAGCACAGCTTTTGTGGTGACTGAACCATATTGCATTGTATAGACAGAGCACATAGTGAGTGCTCATTTATCTGCGGACCATGCCCTCCTTTAGCTGGTTTGAACCTGGTGCTGTGGTTTTGCAGACCATAAACAACCTTCTGTGACAGTGCATATGGGCTGAGAGGCCAGGATCAGTACTTGAATCTCTTGAAGGGCTAGACCCAGCAGTTTTTCACTGTACTGCCCCTTCTACTCTCCACAGGCTCTGGCCAACTCCAGAGGATCTGCAGGAGCTAGTGAGGATGGGGACATGTGGTGGGGACAGTACACCGTTCTGTCAGAATGGCTTAGAGTGAGGGACTTGAGGGAGCTGTTGCTGCTGTGGCCTCCTCTGGGACAGACATGGATTTCAACCATGCTCCACCCCAACCCCACCAACCCCTGTACAACCCTGAGGCTTGACCTGCAGCCTGGGTCAGGTCTCTCAGTTTGCTGTAGCTGGGAACAGAGGCCTAGAGAGGAGAAGCTGGCCTGAACCCCTGGCCTGGGACAGGCAGAGGGAACTGGGAAGCACCTATGACCTCAAATCCACCTATAGGAGAGGTGGCCAATACAGCAAGGAATCCCAACACCCAAAATCCTGGTGGGAGTGATGGTTCTGACCTGATGGGGTAGCAGGACTGGCTGAGTGGAATGGTCCAGGAGCCAGGCCCAGAACCCTGGCTGGGTGGCCTAGGATCAGGGCTCTAGAACCAGCCTCTACCACAGCTCTAAGGGCCAGACATGGACTGTCCCTCTGTAGACCCCAGGGAGACAAACCTTAGCAGGGGACTGCTGTGAGTAAGCCGGCCTCACTAGGACCCTGCCCTCAACCCCCAAGGGTGATTCCTGGAATTTTTGCCTTTAGGAAAAATTTTTTCCTGTTCTGCCTCAGTACTCCAGAGCAGCTGTGGCCCTGCTGACTGTGGTCTCTTCATCTGCGATGGAGGGGCCAGTCCCTGTGTTGGGACTACACCAGATCCAATCAAGTCTGTGCTCAGGGTTTCCCTAGGCCCCGGGGAACCACAGCTCCCTGTGTAGTCTTTTGGCGTTTCTTTATCTTAGGGAATGCTAAGTCCACATTCACCCAGTCTTTATACCACGTGGAGGTGGAAATCTCTCGACCCTTGTCAGGCCAGTAAGGAGCCATGGCTGAAGATCAGGCCAATGTTTACCCAACCATACAGCAGTATCTCCAAAGCCAGATTAGAACACAAGTCCCTGAGCCGTGTGTGGCCAGTGCTGCTGTCCTCTGACTTCTCCGAGCGAGGACCTGACTCCAGTTCTAGGATTCAAGTACTAGGGTAAGCCAGAAGCTCTGAGGCCAGGTCTCTTCTGTGTCTCCAGCATGGCTTCCTGGGCTCCTCCGGGATCCTATGTTATGATCTTTCTCTCTTCCCTTGCCTTGAGAGGGACCATATGAAGATGGCCCTGGGCTTTGCCAGGCAGAAGTGGAATGCCCAGCCTTTAAATCCTGGCAGTCACAGTACACAAGGAGGACCCCCCTCAAGCCCCATGCCATCCCACATGGCCCCTTCTGGACTCAGTCAGGATGTCCCCAAAGCCCCTCCCCCACTATCACCCTTTTCTGAAGATCACAGCTTCCTGAGCCCGCTCTAGTCTGGACAATGGCCGGAAATTCCTGGCTCTGGCTTCAGGGTCAGGCACGTGTGGTTCAGGAGCTGTGGGGGACTGGTGAGTGGGGGGCTGGTAAATGACGGAATGCTAATAGGTGGGTGGAGGCTGGTGAGTGGGTGGGGGCTAGTAAGAGTGTGTGGGTGGATGATAGGGTTGATGGGTGGTAGAGGCTACTAGAAAGTTGATTGAGGGATTGATTAGCTGCGGGGTGGAACTGGTAATCAGGGAATCCAAGGAGTTACCCAGGCCTTCCCAGCTATCTTTAAGGGGCCTTCCTGCTGTGTGTCCAGGCCATGTGTGGACGCCACTGGACGGAGACCTGAGAGAGCAGAGTATTCAGAAGCAGGCTACTGAACTCAGAGAGGATTCCGGAGCTTGTTCTTGTTTCCTCTAGGTCTCTGTTCTGAAGTAGAAGGGCCACAGCACCTAGCCATCTGGACAGGGACTAATTTTAGAGAAACAGCATCCATACCACCTCCAGAGCTCTGCCCACACTGCTACTGTGACTTAGAAATGGCCACTGCTCCAGCCTCACAAGCCACTGAAAGACAGAGCCAAGGTCACAGCCCAGCAAGACCTTTGGACTACAAGCTGCTCCTTCCCTGTCCCTGGAAAGGGTGTGGTGGGAGATACAGTTGCTTCCTACTAAGAGAAGTCCCCCAGCCTGTGCCCAGAAGGTGGCTTGAAAGGGCTACTCCAGAACAGGGACTACTTATTTCTTTCTTTTTAAATGAAAATTAGAATCAATATTTGCTTGTTGAGTGGACTGTGAAGTAGTTTGGAGTCTTCAGAAGAGACACCTGGATCAGTGCTCACAAGCATAAAAAAGATGCCCCCAAACCTGGCATTTGTGGGATTGTGGTGCCAGTCACACCCAGCTTGATGACAGATAGGAGGTCCTGAGGGCTGAAAGGCAGGCAGTAAGCTCCATCCCAGGCCACCTCCAGTCTCCAAGGAGGTGAGAGGGGCCAGCCTGCAGATCAGCAGAGGATTTTTAAGAGGTCTTATGCTTTGTTTTGGGTCCGTTTTAGGTTCACAGCAGAACTGGCTGAGCCAAGTGGAGAGATTTCTGTGTGTCTGCCCCTCACCACAGGACCTCAGCCATCACAATTGGGAGCTTGCCTCATGCTTAGGGATTGCTTAGGTGCTGAGCACCCTTGGGGTTTGGACAAGTGTGATGATGCACCTCCACTCCAGGGCTTTCTCTGTGTAGCCCTGGCTGCTGTGGGGTTCTCTATCCCAAGAGCACCACACAGCAGTTTCCAGCACTGGGCAGTTGGGCTTGGGAAATCCACTACCATGGACCTATTGTGAGACACCTTTCTGTTCCACAGAAACACCCCCATCCCCCATACAGTTCTTAGGAAACCCCTGAAAAGTCTCCACTACTCCCTGGATCTCCGTGACCAACAAGGACTCTTCATCGCCTTGAGATGTCGCATGCCACAAGAGAGTCTGTGCTTGGTTCCTTTTAACGAATGGGAATCCATGGGTTGAAGGGCCACTGTTTTCCAAAAGCACATATGAAAAGGAAGAGCCTTGTGGTTAGGGATGAGACTTGATTGGTAGGGTGCTTGCCTAGTGAGCATGAAGCCCTGGCTTCCAAGTCTGGTACTGCAGAACAACATACTTGAACGCCAGTACTTGGGAGGAGGCAGGGGGATGAGGAAGTTCAAAGAACTCATGACACCCTGTCTCAACAAGAATGAAACAGCTCCGATTTCTAAAAATTACCATACCTTCCGGCAATTCTACTCCCAGGTAGCCTCCAAAGACACTGGAAGTGGGTTTTCACAATTACATTGTCTGGACTAGGATTTACAAGAGCCGGGAGAGAGCACCACAGATGGGTGACAAGCAGCAGGTAGAAGAATCAGAACAAAGAACGTTAGTTCAAGCTGAGTGGCTCAGAGCAGGGCTCGTAGAGCATGCATGAGGCCCTGGCTTCTGTTCCCAGAATACAGACAAGTAAATAAAAATTAAGGAACAGCCAGATGTGGCAGTGCAAGCTTCTAATCCCAGCACTTGGGAGGCAGGTAGTCTATATAGCCAGTTTCAGCACAGCCAGAACTGCACAGTGAGAGAGAGAGAGAGAGAGAGAGAGAGAGAGAGAGAGAGAGAGAGAGAGTGAGAGTTCTGGCTTATGCTATAATATGGGGGAATTGTTCAGGAAGTGCCCAGGGCAGGAAGCCAGTGGTGTAGGACACACACTAGTGGTTCCATGTACCTGGAGTGTACAGTGTGGGAAACATAAATAGCTTCTCATAGTCCTAGGAGTTGGTCATGGGGGATGGCTGTTAATTGAGGAAATTTTCAGCTTGAAGGAGGGAAAGGTTTGGATCGAGTGACTATGCTGATCACACTGTGAGTACATTTATTCCACTAAAAGACACTTAAGGATGGTAAAATGCAGCCTGGAGGGAGTGTGGGCTCCTCTAGACATCAAAGGAGAAGCACTGTGAGGTCAGCAGCCCCCTTAAAGGGTGTGGGAAAGAACATGAGGTCAGTGTTGGAAGGGACATCACCCTCCCGTGTTCACTGTAGAACTATGACAGCAGCCAGTGCGGCTGTCAGCCCAACAGTCCATCCACAACCAGCGGGGAGGACACACACATGCATTGGAGCGCCGCCCAGAAGAGAGAGAGCCCGTCACTCACACCAGCAGAGCTAGCCAGGCAGGGGAGACAGTTCCATGACCTCACTCACGCACAGCCTGAGAGTAGAACCCTCACAGTGGCCACACTTGCCAAAGTGGTCACTCAGCAACCAGCCACCAGTCACGTAGTGGCCGCATGATGACCGTGCAGCACTCATACTTCATACAGTGACCCCAGTGACTGCAAGGACTGTGTCGTGATCACATGATAATCTCAATGGCCCCAGTGACCACATACTGACAGTGACCATGTTGTCACCACAGTGGCCATACAATGGTCACAGAGTGACAACAGTGACCACTCAGTAAGTGGTCCATTGAGCATGTAGTGAGCACATAATGACTGGGTAGCGATCATGTGACCTACATTGGTGATCCCATTACCACCCAAAGACCAGGTGAGACCATGTAATGATTGCCAAGTGACCACATTGATTGTACAGTGGCCACACAATAACTGCTGTCAAGTGACCACAATAACCACAGAAGTGAACACAGGAGCCACACAATGACCACACAGTGACCACCACCATCCAATGATCACCTATACAGTGACCACCCAATGATCATCCCATGGCCACAGTGATCACAGAATTTCAACAATACAGTGATTGCCAAGTGACCGTAGTAATCACCAACAGTCATAGCAATCATGCAAGGACCATGACTACAATGGCCCTGTAATGACCACTAGTAACCTCCCATTGAACACAGTGACCCACTTTATGCATGGCCACTGTAGTTACTGGTGACTGAGCTCACTATGTTCCTTGGAGTCACTGTGTCACTGGATGTCCACAGTATGGCCACCATAGTTGGTGTGACCAGTAATTATTGTGAAGCTATTCTGAGGTCCTTCCGTCAGCTCAGTACCCATTGAGTGGTCACTACTGGCAACTAGATTGTCATTGGGTGGTCACTACGGTAGCTAGGGATCACAATGTAATCATTGATGGTCACTGCTTGGTCACTGAGTACTATGAGGACCATAGGGGTAAGGATGTTAGTCTCTCAATCTGTCATTGGGCTAGGGTGGAGTGTCATGGAAGACAGACAGAAAGAGCAGTCTAGGGACTGCTCTCAGGCCAATACTTCTTTGGGTCCCCAGGCAAGAAAGCCACAGAGGAGCCCTGGAGTGGAGCCAGATGCAGGAGTCGCAGGATTCCTAATGCTGTCAGGGCAAGTGAGAGTAGGAGGGCTGTCCATCTCCCAAACCCTTCTCCACCCAAGAGGAGATCACAGAGCCCTGGTGTGGGCCCTATGCTCTACGTAGGCCTGGGCAGCACCTACAGTGCAGGCCCTCTCTTTGTCCCCACTCAGGCCTGAAGTTGCTGTGCCTGTGGTACGCGCTGGTCCCAGGAGTTGCTGTGCCTGGGATTTCAAATTCTCTAGCACCCCAAGCTGAGAGGTGCAGAGGGAAGGGAGACACAGGCAGGCCACAGTCACCCCGCCCTGGCAGACAAGAGCAGGAAAGGCTGGTGGGGCTGGGACAAAAGGCGGACGTGCAGAGGGCCATGTGTGCCTTATCAGGGCCTGCACTTGCTCCCCCTGGCCCAAGAGGAAATGCTACTCTGCTCTGCCCGCCTTCCTGTCTGTCCCCTATACCACCAGGGGCAGGAGAAAGGGGAGGCCTGTGAAGGGACCAACACCTACTCCCAGCAGGGAAAGGAAAAGGGCAGCTGGCAGCCACTCTGGAAAGATCCCCACTATCCACATTTGTCAGATGAGAGAACGAGGGAGTCCTGCAGGTCCGAAGAAACTAGGAAAGGCATCAAGCTCCCACCCCCACACTTACTACCAAAGCTCTGCCGTCCCCAAGGGAGCTGGAGCTACTGACAAGGAGGGGTACTGACTAACAAGCTCCCAACCCTTGTACACTTGAAGGTGATGTAAGAGCCCAGGCCACAGCCACCCTCTAGTGGGTGTAGAACAGCACTGGGCAGGCCAGGCTGTGGCAAGGAGGCGCCGCACTCCTTCCCTCCCTCCCTCCCTCCCTCCCTCCTTCCCTCCCTCCCTCCCTCCCTCCCTCTGTCCCTCCCCCCTCCCCCTCCCCCCTTCCCCCCCTCCCGCCTGCCCTCTCTCCCGGGATACTAGGCAGTAGGTTGGAAACCTTGTTATTTGCTCAGGTCCTTCTTGGATGGTCTCTCTGTTGCTGCTGCTGCTGCTGCTGCTGCTGCTTTGTAAAATGGGATCAGCAGCCCGAGCTCGGTTCTCCTGCCCTAGCATAAATCACAACTCCCTCCCATCCTTTTTCTATTTCTTTTTTCACTTTGATTAATGCACAGTTGATTTGTCGTGTGTTTGTACACACACGTGTGTATGTGTATACATGTGCTTTAGCACGTGTGTGTCAGAGACCACACTCGTCTATCCTACTAAGGGGATGGAACTCAGGTCTTTGGGCTCAGTGGCAAGGATCTTTGTCTGCTGAGCCATCTCACCCTTTCTATTTCTTTTCCTTTCTTTTTAAGATACGGTCTCACTGGGTAGCTGAGGCTTGCCTGAAACTTATAATCCTCTTGCCTGCCCCGCCTGAGCACTGAGACTACAGCCCACTCTAGCAGGGCATAGCTGCAGGTTCTTTCATTCATACCCTGGAGAGACTTTGGAGTCCTGGCTCTGCTGTGGGATGTGACCTCCTCCTCTTTACCCTTGTAACACCCAGGGCAAAGCCAGCCTGCCGCCTACAGCTTACAGTGGCTGACCAGGTTTATCGGAGCTGTTGATCCCAGCTGTGCCTCAGTTTCTTGCCCAGCAAACGTGGTTTTTGCTGAGTAGTACTGCTTGCTCTGATCCTGTGGTGCGTGGCCTGTGGAGACTGGAGGGGTAGGACGTGGCCCGAGAAGAGGGCTACACTCATGTCTGGAACACATCTGAATGCTAGCTCTGGCCTGGCTTGGCCTGGTGAAGGCCCTGCCTCCATGAATCCCAGAACCAGAGGAAGTCCCAGTGGCCGCTAACTTCCCCTGCTGACTTCACCATCTGGGTCCCCCAGGAAGCATGCACTGTGCTGTGGAGGCCTGACCTTTTGGCTCCTGACCCCTGTTGCTCAGGCCCAACACTACACTCTACAAGGCCTGCCTGCTGGAGCCCTGGAACTTGGGTTTCATCTCTGTACTACGTTCACTGAGACTGGGGCTCAGACCTCAGGTATGTCTGAGTCCCCTACCAAGACACAAAGCCTAAGCCAACCTGCCCAGGGGCCATCACCTCCAAGTCACCAATACCTGTCCCCTCCAGGGACTTAGTTGGCAGAGTCCTGGTCTCATGACCCCTAGGGACTCCTTAAGTCTCAGCATGGGAAAAGGCAGACCCCCCTCATGCAGTTCACCAACCAACCACATGGGGGAGGTGTTTCCACATATAGGCAAAGATCCTGAATCAGGGAATAACTCAGAACTTCCTGGCACCAGTCAGGGATGGACTCCAGACCACTGAGTATGGAAGCTCAAGCACCACACTGCCAACTAATAGCCTGAAGCAACTTTGCATAGCTTCGTTCAAAAGGTCCCTGAGAAGCAAAGATGGTAGGCCTCACTAATTTAATTATGACACAACATCCTGATTGGTGGATAGCTTCTGTTCTGAAAGGTGAGTACCTCCCTAGGGAGCTAACCTAGAGACAGCACTTCCCTGAATACCTGCCAGGCCCTGCTCACTGGAGGTCTCTATTAGGGTTCTGCTTCCTCGATGGGACCAGGTGGCCTGGGTTGGATTTCAGCATTTGAGGGATGAACCAGCACAGCAAAGTGGAGGTGTATTGTCTAGTTTTATGTCAATTTGACACAAGCTAGAGTCATCTGAGAGGAAGGAACCTCAACTGAGAAGATGTCCCTGTAAGACTGGGCTGTAGCTGGACAGTGGTGGTGCACTTGAGAGGCAGAGGCAGGTGGATCTCTGAGTTCAAGGCCAGTCTGGTTTACAGAGCAAGTTCCAGGACAGCCAGGACTACATATAGAGTCTCTGACTCAAAAAACATAAACCAAATCAAAACAAATCAAACCAACCAACCAATAAATAAACAAAACCCCCAAAACAAAAACAAACACACAGAACACAGGGATTCTGCTGGTATAGCATTTGCTGCAAAAGCATTCGTCCTGAGTCAGAGTTTCACAAAACCACACACAAAAATCGCACAGTACGAAGACTAGCCAGCCACGCTGGCCAGGTCTATTGAGCCATGTCCCATCGACAGACTCTATCTCAGATACTGACGTGAGAAACACTGCCTGCATGCCCGTACTTATCCAGGGTTCCCTGTTTTGACCTGACTGACATCCCATCTCTGTCCCAGAACACCTCATGTTTCATGCCCCCTTGGGATCCTCTTGGCTATGACAGCATCTCGGACATTCAGTGCTTTGGTGGCCCTGACGGCTCAGAGGCCAGCTAGGCGGGTGTTTTAACTCCCCTTGGTGGCCTACAACTGCTGTAACTACGGTGTTGGCCTGCAGAGGCCACCCTCACCACGCGTTAGTGCAGCCGGTCACCGTTGTCAGCCTTGATGCCAAGGCAGAGCCTTGCTAGGCTGCCCCTAGAAAAGGAAGATATTGCGTCTCCGCCCCCAGGTGGAGGTGTGGGTTTGGCCTGTGTAGTGCCACAGGTTTTAATGTGTTTAAGTGTTGCCATTGACATCTGCCTGAAGCCGAACCTGAGTCTGACAGTGTCTCGGGTGCATTAGCACGGAGATCCCTGCCCCTCTCGGGCTAGTCTCTAATTTCTGTGGTAGTCCCACACAGGAATAATCATACGAATGGTACCCCCCGTGTTGGATACAGCACTGTCTCCTTTACTGTACAGCTAATTATGGCAGTGACCCCCAAAATACCGATCTGCAGCCAGTTGACAGACATCCAGTCATTTCTGGGTCTTGGCTTGGATGTTACTGTAACTGTTTCATTAACATTTTTTGTTTTGGGCTGGAGAGATGGCTCAGTGGTTAAGATTTCTGACTGCTCTTCTAGAGGTCCTGAGTTCAATTCCCAGCAACCACATGGTGGCTCACAGCCATCTGTAATGGGATCCGGTGCCCTCTTCTGGTGTGTCTGAAGACAGTGTACTCATAAAATAAACAAACAAATTTTTAAAACAACATTTTTTGTTTTGTTTTGTTTTTTTATATAGCAGGGGGAGTGCATGCACATTAGTGTGCAGGCATGTACACCCATGCACTCACATGTAGAGGCCAGAGCAGGCCATCTTTCTCTGTCACGTGGCTTTGAGACACTCTTTCACTAAATCAGACACTCCTCACTTCTGCTAGGTTGTCTGGCTATCAAGTCCATTGGTCCACAAATCCTAGGCTATCTGTATCCACACATCTCAGGCTATCTGTATCCACATATCCTAGGCTATCTGTAGCTACATATCTCAGGCTATCTGTATCCACATATCCTAGGCTATCCGTATCTACATGTCTCAGGCTATCTGTATCCACATATCTCAGGCTATCTGTATCCACATATCCTAGGCTATCTGTATCCACATATCCTAGGCTATCTGTATCTACATATCTCAGGCTATCTGTATCCACATATCTCAGGCTATCTGTATCCACATATCTCAGACTACCTTGTCCATGTTGGTACTGGGGATTTGAATTCAGGTCCTCTTCATGTCTGCAGAACAAATGCCCTTATCTGCTAAACCACTTTGTCAGCCCCTATAAATGTTTAAATTTCCAATGCTTTATTGATGTTAATATAGAAATTTCACAGGTTTTTTTTGTTGTTGTTTGGTTTGGTTTTTTTCAAGAGAGGATTTTTCAGTGCATCCCTAGCTAACCTGAAACTAGCTCTGTAGACCAGGCTGGCCTTGAACTCAGAAATCTCCCTGCCTCTGCCTACAGAGTGCTGGGATTAAAGGCGTGCATCACCACTGCCTGACTATATTTTCCGTTTTATGAACAGACTGTCTCCAGGGAGCTCACTTGCCCACTTGGCTCTTCCTGTATGGCGTTCACCATCTCGGGTGTTTGTTTGTTTGTTGTTTGTTTGTTTGTTTGTTTTGTTTTTGTTTTTTGAGATGGTTTCTCAGTATAGCCAGACTGTCCTAGAACTCACTCTGTAGGCCAGGCTGGCCTCAAACTCTCAGAGATCCACCTGCCTTTGCCTCCTGAGTGCTGGGATTTATGTATGTGAGTACACTATAGCTGTCTTCAGACACACCAGAAGAGGGTATCGGATCCCATTACAGATGGTTGTGAGCCATCATGTGGTTGCTGGGAATTGAACTCAGGACCTTTGGAAGAGCAATCAGTGTTCTTAACTTCTGAGCCATCTCTCCAGTCCCCCCTTCGAGGAATTTTTACATGTCATGTGAGTTGCCAAATTTTTGATCATCAGGTTTTTTTTTTTTTGGTTTTTTTTTTGGGTTTTTTTTTTTGGTTTTTCGAGACAGGGTTTCTCTGTGTAGCCCTGGCTGTCCTGGAACTCACTCTGTAGACCAGGCTGGCCTCGAACTCAGAAATCCACCTGCCTCTGCCTCCCAAGTGCTGAGATTAAAGACGTGCACCACCACTGCCTGGCGAGAGCTATCTTTTTACAAGTCTTTCCAGGCTTAACTGTGTTACACTGACTTTCTGGTTGGTACATTCGATTTATTTATTCATCTTTAAAGGCTCGTTTATTTTTATGTGCAGTGGTGTTTTGCCTGCATGTATGTTTGTGTGAGAGTGCTGGATCTCCTGAAACTGGAGTTACAGACAGTTGTAAGCTGCCATGTGGGTGCTGGGATTTGAACTCAGGCCCTCCCCTCTCCAGCTCCCTTGGTTCTGGGATTTGAACTCAGGTCTTTCCCTCTCCAGCTCCCTGTTGGTTCTAGGATTTGAACTCAGGCCCTCCCCTCTCCAGCTCCCTGTTGGTTCTAGGATTTGAACTCAGGCCCTCCCCTCTCCAGCTCCCTGTTGTTCCATTCTAATTTCAATTCTATCTACTTATTTTTCTTCTCCTTTATTGGTATTTAATCTCTTCATCTAAGTCCTTGGAGGTGGCAGCCCTGGACAGTGGGGAGGAACAGGTCCCTATCTACCTATGTTGGCCCTGGCCTGCTTCTCTGGAGAGGTCCTGAGTCCTCTTCTTCCAACACTGGGGTGGATGAGGGAAGTGAAGGTTTCCAGGCCAGAAACCCAGGCTCGGAGTCCAAACCACAGTGTTTAGAGCAAGGTGTCCTTGTCAGCCAGCTCTCAGCACTTAGTATCTATCTCACTTCTGGTCTGAAAGGGAACCCAGATGATGCAGAACCACAGGTGACCACAAGGGGACAATGTGGCTTTAGAAACAGTCATAGACATGGCCTGTGTACAAGTGTAATCCCACTCTCTCCCAGGTACCCACAGTTTGTCTGGATCCTGTACCTTCCTCAGCTTCTCCTCACCCTAGACCCGGTGGTCATCAATATCCAAGCCTCTGAACCCTTCAGTCTCCTCGTGGCCTGCCGAGGGGCACCAGCTGCTTGAGGACTAGGAAGGTTTGGGGGGAAGGGGAGAAGACATGATGGGGAGGGGGAGAAGGGGGGAGCGCTGTTGAAGAGGCAGAGGAGGGTTTCCCACCCCTAGTCCAAGCCTCCTCTCAGATGGGAGCTCCCCATTCTCAGAGACACAGACCTCAAGAGCGGACGAACTTGAAGGTCCTGACTGGAAGTCAGCACAGGGCCACAGGTGGGTCCACATCAGTGCTACTGCGGAATGGAGAGACCTCTGGCAAGGCAGACAAGGATGAGGACAGGGCATGTGTGTTGGAGCTCCTGAGGCCAGCGGGGAGCCACCCTTTCTGTACTGCCTCTAGGGCTGATGTTGCTCTCAGGTTCCATTTACTGGCATCCCCTTGTTAGCCCCTCACAGGGCGCCCCATGCTCAGCCAGCAGCGCATGGGAGCTGAATTATAACTCCTTTGGCTTGCAGCAGCTGGGATGCTTGTAGCCCAGCTGAGGGGGCTCTGAGGGGGGTAATGGAGCACAAGGACACGCACAGCCTGCCTGCAGGGTGTTCCATTGTGCCAAGGTGGGTAGGGTGGAGTGTGTCAGTCGCTCCCAGACCTCGCCCCAACAAATCAGAGCAGCAGCATATGGTCAGCAGGCCTTTGTGTGCCCAGAAGAGTGGCTGGGGTGCTGGCAGGCTTTTGTGTGCCCAGAAGAGTGGCTGGGGTGCTGCCAAGGTGCCATCACAGGCCCATCCCTGGTCCACCTTTCTGCCTCTGTTCAGCTCCATCCCTGGCCCTGGCAACAGGTAACTGTGCTGTCAGGGAAACCAGGGTGCAGAACAGGCAGTGGGTGGGTGCAGTGTCCAGTGAGGACCTCAGTCTCCAAGGTCCCTAACAAGAGGCAGGCCATACCTGAGCTTGCACATACAGAGCTCTGTTAAACAGAGGCACGGTGCTGTGTCCACGCTCACAGCACTGGAAGGCAGGTTAGGGCTCTGTACTCTGCACTCAGGTACAAAGGCCAGGGACAGCAGCCTACAAGCTTTGTCCAGAGATTTGTGGTGTCTAAGTTTCCTCTTCTGAGAAGTAAGGTACAGTTCTAACATCAGGGCGCCTGGCTGCAGGTTTCAAGCTGCTCACCTGGCATTCACAGAACTGGAGGCAGGCCCACAGCCCTGGGGCTGGATGGTATGCCTCAGTGTCTCCAAGAGCCTTCAGAAGCCAGTGGAGTATGGCAAGCCCCAGTCAGGTGCCAAGACAGACTGTGGAGGGCGAGGACTGTGGGAACAGGGAGAAAGCAGATGTCACTGGTGGCCACAGGCTCCCTGGGGATGGGAAGAGCTGTTATTCACAAGTGAAGTAGAAGGATGACTTGAGGCTGACCCGTGTGGTTGCTGGGTAAGCAACCCCAGGTGGCCAGGAGGGAAGAAACATGTGCACAGGGCTTTGTCGGTGCAGGTACAGTTCAATCGGACCTCGGCTCGAGACGCTGGTGAACGAGATGCTGGTGAACGAGATGCTGGTGAACGAAGACTCTTCCCCTCAGCCCACTCTTCCTTCCTTGGCTTTTGGGTAAGCTCTCCACAGCTGTTTTGCTGCACAGACTGAAGCCTGTCCTCTTGATCTGTCTAGCGACCTTTGCTGCTCAGTGAGCCTGTGGAAGCTTGGTACCAGACACACATAGTCTTCTACACCCCAGCAACCTCTCCCTGAGGCCCCAGGCTGTGGCTTCAGTTTGTCTCTATCCCCAGCCCTCCTACTCCAGTCTGACCTGCTCTGAGGTTCAGACCAGACCCTGGGCTTAGACTCCACTGAATGCCCAGGGTCACAAAGGGCCACTGGGGCCTCTGTTCCTCTGCTATTCGGCTTACCCTCAGTTTCCTACCCTTATATCCTGATGGATTTCTCTGTTCTCTGACATCCAATATGCCAGCCAGACCTAGGTCCCATGACCCAACAGACATGCATAGCACGTGAATTATCTTTTTAATTAAATAATTAAATTTACATCCCTACGGACGTTTCCCTCCCTCCTCTCCTTCCAGTCCTCCTCACTCCCCTCATCCACTCCTCCTCCCATTTTTCTTCAGAGGCCTCCCGTGGTTTATCCAACAGCCCTGGTATACGAAGTCACAGTAAGGCTAGGAACATCCTCTCCTATTTAGGCTAGATAAGGCAGCTCAGTAGGCGGAAAAGGTCCCAGAGGCAGGCAACAGAGTCAGAGACAGCCCCTACTCCCACTGTTAGGAGCACATGAAGACCAAGATACACAACTGTTACATATTTGCAGAGGGCCTAGGTCAGTTCCATGCAGGCTCCTTGGTTCAGTCTCTGAACCCAGTTAGGCCCAAGTTAGTTGATTCCCTAGGTTTTCTTGTGTCCTTGACCCCTCTGGTTCCTACACTCCTTCCTCCCCCTCTTCCACAGGATTCCCTAAGCTCTACCTAACGTGTGCTGTGGGTCTCTGCATCAGTTTCCATCCGTTGCTGGGTGAAGCCTCTCTGATGACCATTGGGCTAGGCGCCAGTCTGCAACTACAGCTGAAAAGCATTAACAATATCAGGGCTCCCTCTCATAACGTCGCATGAATTATCTTAATTTCTTTTAAAACGAGGTAGAAAAGTAACCTTTGGAGGGAAGAAAATGTTTTACTTATTAGCAGAGTTGTCTTTGCTAATTTGGCTTGCTTTCCTCTTTCTGTCTTCTTTTTCTCTTTCTTCTTTCTTCTTTTTTTAATATAAGTCATTTATTGTGCCAAAAGACACCCCAAAATAGACTTGTAATGAGGATCTTGTTTCTGGAGCTGGGTAACCGAGGTCGTACTCATCAACCTGCTGCTCTCTTCCCTCACCAGACACATAGATACCATCCAAAACCTTTCGGATGTCCTTGTTTTTAACTGTTAGGACTTGCTGAATCAAAGCTGCTGAGCTTGAAACAAGTTCAATATCATTTCCTTCAAGGATTAATTCATCTTTCTGGGTTTGAGAAAAAGAACCAGCAACACCCTTCATCCAGGCCCTGCGGATGTGTTTTTTCACCCAAGAAATTTCGGATTTCAACCAAAGACCCATTCTCCTGAATGGGGAAGTGGGCATCCACAAACCTCTCGTCTTGTAATGGAAGCCCAGCATTACACCCTTGATTGTGCTCCAAACATGACTGCAGAGGGTTCAGACCATGGCCACTTCCTTTCGGTTATCCTAGTATTTGTTGACCCAGAGCCTCTTCTTTTTCTTTCCAAGGAGACTCAGCTCTACATTGATGTGATTGAATTCCCTCCTGAGGGTTCCTCTGGGGCACTGCACGATGACTATGCACCCCTTCAGAGTGATGATCACACTGTCTGGGATGTCAACAGTCTAATGCTGAGAATTGTCTTCATTCTCCCAGAAGATGGGACAAAGAGCTTCGCTGGTTCATTGGTTTGGTTTGGTTAGTTGGTTGGTTTTGTTTTTGTTTTTTTAGACAGGGTTTCTCTGTAAAGCATTGACTATCCTGGAATTCATTCTGTAGACCAGGCTGACCTTGAACTTATAGAGATCTGCCTGCCTCTGCCTCCTGAGTGCTGGGATTCCCTGCCCTGGTTTGATTTTCTATGGTGGAAAGGGAAGATGACCCTTGGGCCACATTCACCAGTCCCAGGACTCTCTCATCCCAGCCTGACTACCCTGTGTCATTCTCTAGGATGGACACCCTGCGGACTGGGAGTAGGGCCAGGTACACATGGCAGTGGCACCCACAGGTCTGACTGCCCTACTGAGGCCCTCAAGGACAGCAAACCCACTTGGCTCTCCAACATGCCCTCTTGGCTTGTGGCCTGTGGGGTGGTCCCAGGGCTCTACAAAACGTATAGTTCTTCATATAGTTGAAGGGTGCCAGCAGTTCGACAGTGAGTCCATCTTCTTCCACAAGACTGGGATGAGGTACCATGAGCAAACCAGTGTGTGTATGTGTGTGTGTGTGCATTATACATGTGTATATACTATATGTATGCACAGTGGTGCTTACTCATTGTGTATATGTGAGGATCAGAGGTCAACATTAGATGTCTTTCTTTATTGCTCTATACCTTATGTTTTGAGACAAAGTCTCTCACCAAACCTAGAACTCACCCTTTTGGCTAGGCTAACTGGCCAGCAGAGCCCTGGGATCTGCCTGTCTTTGTCCCTAGTATTGGGATTACTGATGGGCTCAACCATTCCCAGCTTTTTACCTGTTGCTGGCCACCCAAATTTGGGTTCCCTTGTTTGCTCAGCAAACACTCTATCCACTGACATTTCTCTAGCTTTTTGTTTGTTTGTGGGTTTGTTTTGTTGTTTTGTTTTGTTGTTTTTTCAAGACACAGTCTCACTATGTAACTCGTAGATTGAACTGGCCTTGAACTTACAGAAATCCACCTGCTTCTGCCTCAGGATCAAAAGTGTGCAGCACTATGCCCAGCTTCCATTTGCCCAGCTTTAAGCATTTCATTTATAGCCAGAAACCTGAGGCTCAGTAGTTGCACGATGCTCTTGGCAGTGACACCTTCTGGATACATCAGTGGCAGGTTTCTCAGTCAGGTGGAGTCTGGCATTCCATGGAAAGGCTCTGACCCGGGCAGGGCTCTACTTCCTGTCACTCCCCAAGTCTAACCAGTTGTTATAGAGCAAGAGCCAAAGCCCACGTCTGAGGCTTAGCCCAGCCTTGGACCCCCTGAAGCTCAGCACAAATAACACAACCTTGGGGCTTTTCCACAGTGCAGGTGTGGTCCCGAACAACCTGGGGGAGTAGACTATGGAGCAGGGGGCTTTCCTATGAAAAAAGGCTCTTCCAGCCTTGCCATTGTCAGGGCTTCTATCAGAAGCCAAACACAGAACTGGAGAATGTCAATACCTCAGGCTTGACACCTGGCAGCTGGTGCCCAAGTGCTAGGCGGTGCCTGTGGGGGACCCTGCCACCATCCACAGCCAAGAAGCTCCAGGCTATTTATAACACTGAGAGTAGCTGGGCAAACATCAGCTGTCCCTCCCCAATCCCCTTGACCTCCAGGCCCTGTGTTTAAACTCTCACTGGGCAAATAAGAGGCAGATAAGGGGCAAATAGGAGGCAGATATGGTGCAGAGATTAGAGGAGCAGCTCATCTCTGACAGCAGCTTCCTCCCTTAGTACAAGATTGCTAGCATGGGACTTGGGCAGGCGTGGGGAACTGGACAGGCATAGGGAGCTGGTGCTGTCTGTTCGCTGAGTCCCTATGATGTCTCTTTTTCTTCTGGTCACCCCCATTTGAAGAGCACCCCACCCAGGCACCCTGCTTCACATGTCTGGACCTGTCAAACTGAGGTCGGTCTCTAGCATGTAACTGACCCAGTCAGAGCTCAGCACACCATCCACAGCTGTACATACCTAAGCACAGGGTGGACTAGCCTGGGCAAAGCCCAGTGAATTCTGTTTGCTCCTTGGAGCTAGCGGAAGGGCCAGGATACAGCAAGTGCCCAGAAGAGCCGGTAGCCCAGTTCCACTCTCCACCTCCCTCCCCCCTCAGCTCCTCAGCCTTTCTGCAGGTCTGCAGCCTAGGCTGTCCTTAACCCTATACTAGCTGCCCTAATTTACTTTGAAAATGAACGCAACACCCAGGGAAGAGTCAGAGCCCAGTGGGGGTGGGCTTACCTTCTGTGTTCCACTGCTCACCTCTCTAACCCACGGTGGCTGCAGTCTAGGGAACGAGGGACATAGGCCTGAGACAGGCACAGCTAGAGCTGGAGACTTGCAAAGAGAAAGCAAGCTCAGGTTGGAGTCTGGATTAGTGTGTTTAAAGTCGGGAGCCACGCTCAGGTTGAGGTCCCGGTCAGTCTCTCATTCTGCGCTGTGTTAGAGCTAAGTGTGTGACTGGGATCAGGGCTCAGTTTATGGCTAGGACCATGGCTCAGTTTGTAGTTAGGGTCAGAGACTGGTCTATGGCTTTGATTAGGGCTCAGTTTGGACTGTTGAGGGGCTCAGGCTGTGACAAGGATCAAAGACAAACCTGTACCTGATATAATGGATTTGTCTGTGGCTAGGGTCACAAAATGTTAGGCAGATAGAACAAAGACTGTGTGAATCGCCTTAGTCTGTATCTGGGCTCAGCGACCAGGAGGGGTCCTCATGACTAGGGCAGTCTGTGCCTGTGCAAAGCCTCCATCTGTGGCTAGGATCAGGGTTCACACTATGGTTAGGATCCAGGCTCTGACTATAGCAGGAATTGGGGATCATCCCAAGGCTTGGATTGGGGCTCAGTCTGGGCCTGAGCCTGGACAGTTTGCATCCACCCAAGGCTTCCTCACTTTCCAGTGGTCTTAGGTCACCTTGGGCAACTGAACTGTGCTTCCTCTTCAGATCAGAGTGTTCTTGGCCAGCACCCAGGTGCTGATTCCTGGGGGAGAGGCCTGTTCCTGCCAGCCACATTCCCACGCTTGCCTGGGAAGGTGCCAGTGGGGGCTGCCTTCTATGGAGCCTATGTCTTACCCTCCTAGGTGCTGCCACTGCCACCCACAGGAGGCTCCTGCAGAAAAAAACCCTGCTCAGGTGTCCATCATCCTCCTGTCTCACAAGGATCAGAAGATGGAGCATTTGGGAGGTCTCCTTCCCAAAGCTAAAAGACTAAGTTACTTCCCCCAAGGCAAGTAGTAGTTCCCGAGGTTGAGTGTGGGCCTATGCTTCCTTGGACCTCAGTTCCCAAAATGATAACAGAGTAAGGGCCGGTGACATCTAGGGCAGAATCTATCCAAAGGCCCTCTGCTGGAGCAGCTCTGACAGGTCAGGGATGTGCAGGGGTTTCATTTGTCCCTGGAGGGACTTCCGTTAGCCTGGGGACTCCCAGAGAGGAGTATGTCCTTAAAACTACAGGCCCATCCCAGGATCTGGTGGGATAGAGACAAGATTCAGGGGTCTGAGGGCCCAGCCTGGACTTGGGATTTTCACTCTCCCCAGGTCTGTTACCAGAGGAAGAGTGCAGTTAGCTTTCAGAGGGCTGGTACACATAGGAGGTGCAGACTCATGGCCAGGCAGCAAGACAGTTCCGTGGGGCCAAGGAGATCCACCAGCATGGCTAGACACATTCAGAGACTGAGTCCAATATTAGATAAGATCAGAGAGGCAGAAACCACGACCACCATTCCCCAGTCTGTTAGTGACAGGACCTTAAGATTCCTGGTTTTCTGTCCTAAAGAGACGACCACTTGGTGTGGAGACAAGATCTGTGCACCCAGGTGGCCATTCCCAACATCCTGTTTCTCTCCAAGAAGTCTCACTGGGGCCTGCAGTGATGGTACCACTGTCTGTGGTAGAAAGTATGCAACTGAGCAAGGCTCACATACATGTCCCAACCAACTTTATCACCCCAGCTTCCAGAGGTGGGGCTAGGACCAGAGAGGACCAGGACCCCGGTCCAGGCCTCTAGACTAGCTTCAGGGAGGACAGACAGGAGCTTATGCCCTAGCTGGCCTGGGGGCTGGGAGGTGTGTTTCTTAGGGGCCTCCTAGAGATGTTGGGCCCGTGTTACAACTTCTCTATTCCTGCCGTGTCCAGACTTGCCACAGCTCCTGCCCCCAGGCCCAGAGGAGAGCCTCACCTACCTTCCCAAGACAGGACGACAAGTCTCAGCATGGCCTGGTCTCTGTGCCAGCTCCGAGCGTGAGAACATGCTGAGCAGAGGAGGGAAGAGTGGCAGGTGGCCAGGTATGAGCACCAGCAAGTGTCCCTCAGGAAACCACAAAGAAGCTGCCCAGCCCCAGCTGCTCCCTGGCCGGTTGTCCAGGGCACCACTGGGGCTGGTGAGGGACCCTCCCTCTATACTCTCAAGTTGACCAGGCTACAGACCTATCTATCCCATTAGCTGTGCCCACATTGGCATTGCACAGTACACAGCTGGTGCTCAGTAATTGCTTCTGCCAGGAGGTAGATAGAACTGGGAACTTAGACCACATGATCAGTAAAGGCCACAGGTGCCTGGCCAGGGTTACGGAAATCAGAGTTATGGAGCCTCAGTTCCCCAGAGGCTACTGTCCCCTAGTGTGAGGATGGAGAGCTGAGTCTAGAGTCTTCAGGGGCCACTGTGACTGCTCAGGGATGGAGGTGAAGAACCACTGCACTGGGGACACCCAGGGCTTGGTACACTGATACCTGGTCTCTAGGGTCACTGGGTGATCTCTAGTCCCTTAGGAGCCACTCGATAACTGAGAGACAGTGAGAGGGCTCCCTGGGATCCCTGGGGGTGGGGGTGAGCTCTAGGGGCCAGGAGATGCATCTCTAGCATCTAGGTGCAACAAGCATTGCCCGGGCATGTACCCTGCTTGATACAGCAGCTGCCCTGAGAGGCATCATCGGTAAGTAACTTAGCACTAGAGAAGCTAAGTAGTGGTCTTCAGGCACTGACCTTGGCATTAACAAGTAGTTTGCCCAGGGCATCCAGCCTCTGTACTCCGATGTGGTTTCAGAGCCTGTCCAGGTCCCAGGACTTGAAGGAGTTGAGTCAAGGGCAGGGAGCCCTGGGAGGGCTCTTGGAAGAGGTGGCCATGTCCTGGAACAGAGTCAGGCTCTGTTTGGAATGGCTGAAAGAAGGCATCCTGAGGAGCAGAGGCTAGGGAAGGGAGGAAGGGAGCTTTAGACATAAAGGTCCAGGCTGGGGGCCCTACAAGGCAGGAAGGGGCAGGAGGTGTGGACTGTCACTTGTGCCTGAGATTGTGCCTGGCCCTGACCAGGGCCCACCCTGGTCTGTCTGTTACCACCCTGTGTTCACCCATCTCTGTTCTGACTCCTTCCCCACAGCTACCAAGCTTCTATGAGTCTGTGTCCTGGACACTGAGGGCAGAGGCCTCCGGAGAGGCCTTACTCAGCCCCCTACTGATCATAGCAAAGCCCCCAGAACAGTGAATGCAATAGAGAGGTCAGAGAGGGTCTGTACCATGACCACACTGATGGGGCAAGAAAGAAACCAAAGAAAGAGGAGACCAGGGAGCTGCAGACGAGTTGCGGGTGGGTAGTAGGGTAGGTGCTACCCTGGTTTAAGTTCCAGTGTGCACCACTGAAGGAGGCCTTGGGGTAGGCCTAGCTGCTGTAGTGCTAAGTCTTGTGAACAGCATATAGCTTGTACAATGGCACAACAGAGCTTTGTTAGGCACATCCAGAATGACCAAAGAAGCATTGCCTTGGCCAGAGAGGAGGCTGCTACCTCCAGGGGCCTCTGTGTCCTCACACCAAGGACCCTCTCTCTCTAGCCTCTAGCAGATTCCCCTGCAGGGGGATTACCTTCCTTGTTTATCCCGAACTTACTACCTCTACTTCATCTGCCCAGAGGAAGGAAAACCCTGTCACACACACACACACACACACACATACACACACACACACACACACACACACACACACACACACACACACACACACACACCCCGTACTGTGAACAGGAAGCCTGGGGCATGAGGCCACTACCCACCTACCTGCAGCCAGGAGAAGCGAGCAAGGAAGGGGCTGCTTGGGTCTTGGCTACACGTAGGCCCCAGGCCCCTCACCTGTGAGTCTACCCAAAACTACCTTTCTCTCTGGCTCTGTCCATATTCCAAAGAGACTTCTTGATTTCCAGACATGCCTAGGCAAAACTCATAGCTCCTTTAGGCAGCCAGGGTCTCTGAGACCAAGGACTCTACTACTCAAGAGCATAGGGTGCAACCAGGGACCTTGAAGAGGAGCCAATCTCAGTATTCCCTCTGCTCACACACATTTCCCAGAAGTGGGCCAGGCTGAGAAGGGCCATCCCTATGGGGGCTTTGAACAGAGGACCCTTTAAAGATGCAGAGACCAAGGCAGCAGGGTCCAGTGGTTATTGCAAGGGCCCTGGTTGTTTGAGGTCTGGGCATAGGGCATTCTTTCCCAGGCAGCTGAGCATGCAGTGCCCACCACCACTCTCTCAGGGACCTGCAACCCAGGGACATGTCTCCACAGGGTCTCTGGGCTGATACCCCTCCCCCGTGGGAGAGGAGCCTGGAAGCCCGAGGCAGGCAGCAGGTTGGGGCCTGAAAGTGTTGAGGGTTTCCGCCACAGCCTTCATATGATGTTGCAAGAGGAGCAAGAAGGCTGGCTGCGGGCACTGGGTGGGACCCAGGCGGGTGGGGGTGACTGAAAGGCTCTGGTGTGGGAAGAGGGGCTCTGTGGGATCCCAGAGAGCCCCAGTTTCTCTGAGACCCCCCACAGGGGAGGCAACTCCTCATCTGCTCCTAGGATGCTTTTGCTGGTGTCTCTTTGGTAATGCTGGGGGAAGCAGGTGTCTCTTTCCTGGTCTCCAGTCATGAATCATGTGCCTGGCTTTCAAAGAGATTTTAGAGCCAGGACCCTGGTGGAGGAACGTGGTCTAGAACATTGTAGGCAAGCTCTTGGGAACTGGATGGCTGTCCCTCCATCCCATTTTCCCCCTTTCTAGAGAGCACCTAGCAGGGCCTGCAATGGTGTGGCCACATAATGAGAGGAGGAGGGCCTAGTGTAATCCACAAAAATGTACCTGCAACCCCAGGGTATGTCACTTTCCTTTTCCTGACCTCGATTTCCTTCAAAGAGCTACTAGGGCTGAATCCGCCCCTATAGACCTCTGAGATTCCCTGGCCAGGGGACACAGCCCCTGACCATGTCTGTGAGATCTCCCTCCTTGGCTCTGTGACAAATTCCCAGCATCTGCTCCAGCTATAAACAATTATCTCTGGCAGGGCAAGGCAGCCCCAGATAATGCCGCCTGGAGGACAGGGGGAACCCACGCTCCTCCCCGTGCCAGCCTGGCTTGCTGAGGTCATGCACACAGGCTCTGATAGTGGTGGCCAGGGTGGAGCCCTGGCTCTGTTCTATGCTTAATCAGAGACACCGCAATAATCAACCGCCCCTTCCCTTCCCCACCCCTGAACGTTCAGGGTTGTCTCTCAGGACACTGTTACTCCTGAAGGCAACTGGGCACTTGGGCACCTACCTGTCTTCTAGAACCTCTCTGTGGAGGATGGGTAGGGCTCCCATAAAACACCTTATGCTTATTGTTGCTGTTGCTCCATGCTTAACACAGTCTAGACCCTCCCATAGGCACGGGGATGGGGGTAGCTTCTTCCCAGCTTGTCTTGCTAGTCAGGGAAGATGCTAAGCTCAGTGGTTCCCTAGGCTACTATGGCTCTTCCTTCACAGCCTGACACTTTTCCTGCCTGCTCTACACAGGGGGCTCCAGTGCTCATCCAACAAGGGAGGAAGGACCTGCTTCAGTTCCCACAGGGACTTCTGAGAGCAGGATTTGGACAGACCATCATTCAGATCAGAGTTTGGCTCTGACCCAAGGGCCAAGGCCTCCGGCTTTGTTCTGAGAGGGAAGCTGGTGTCTTCGTAAATGGTGAGGAGTGTGGTCTTATCTCCCAAGCTCTAGAGTAGGTGGCACAGAAGCCACATCAAGGGTAGGTGCAGAGCTGAGTGGCGGCAAGCCAGTGGATCCCCTGCCCAGTTCAGCCTGCAGGATAGAAACCCAGCTGGTGGGTCTAGCCCTGGCCATTGGGTTACTCCTGATGACCCGCAGCTGCCCCTCGCGTGCAGCCACAGGCAGCCAGCTCTCCGGGCCCCACATTCATTGCACAAGCTCATGGGTCATCTACACAAACACCCCTCTTGCACCAGAACTCTTGTCTGCTTCCTCTTTGCTCTGCTGAGGCCTTAGCCAAGGGCAAGCAGAGGCCCAGTTGCTGTGATCCTGCCCATCCAAGGAGCCCATGTGCTTCGTAAATCACTGAAGCTGCAGACTTTGTGAGATGGGTTCAGTCACCCCTTCCCCCAGATCACCTGGCTCCCCAGAGAACACCAAAGCACAATGTCTCTCAGACCTGTCCCAAAATACAGAGACAGAATCACAGACTAGGAAGGAGCCTGGAACGTTGCCCACAGGTTCATCTGTCCACATGAGAAACCACCAAGGCAGACAGGACCAGCTCTGCTTCCCATCACACGAAGGACTGCTAAGCCTCTGAAAACCCTGGAAATAGTCTTCTTCCTCCAGGAAGTCCTTCTGGATGGCAACCCTCCCCACAGAAATGTTTGTCTCCTCAGGTGACAGGCATCTATCTGCCTTCCTATCTTCTTGCACTCTGTATACATTTGACACTCCATAGGTGTTTATTGATTGCCCCGCCTGATTAACACATCCTTGAACTGAGTGTCTGCGCTCTACCTAGACAGCCATCCTGGCATTGAAACCTTCTCCAAAGCACACAGTCAGATCTGTCTGCTCCAAGACAGTGGAGCTGGGGAGAGCTAGGACAGTCTGGCAGAGGCCAGACCTTTGTTCTTACCTGATGCTATGGCCCCTGTGTCCAAAGCCTATGTGTCCAGCTGCCTACCCCAGTAGCAAGCAGCCTTGCCCTGCCATGGAGGTTGGGACATAACTCAGAGCCTGATCTCAATGCCAAAGGGACTCAAGTGGGGTCCCCCTCATGCGGCCATGTAACAGAGTGTACAAGCCTGGTTTTTGTTATTGTTTCTTTGTTTTTGTTTTTTGTGGGTTTTGTTTTGTCTTGTTCTGTTCTGTTACACAATTTCTTCCCAGGGCAAAGAGACAGGAGATGAACTGAGGCTGGTCCATGTTTGGCCCAATTACCAAATAGCGGTTACCCACTGGGACAGGTCCAGTTGAGCAGGGGGCAACCATAGTCCTGCCCCCAGGGCCCTATTCTGCTGAGCGTTCTCTTCTGGGAGTTGGCCTCAGGGCCACCTGTATACTTCAGAGGACGTGCAGGAGACAAAGACACCGTGTGGGCCAGCCTGCACACCTACACTTGTCACCCAAGCCAAGTCTGAGACAGGTACTGCTTGCAGCATGTAGAACTGGCTTAGCCAACGGCTTACAAGCAGTAGGTTCTGTTGATGTGGGGAAGCTGGCAAATGCAGAGGGAAGAAAGAAAGACAGGACATCTCTGTTGCCCGGTGGCCTGAGTCTCAGGCCTTCTAGACAAATCTCACAGGATCTAACTGCCCTGATTGCAGGCGGGAGCCTGCCAGCTTTTCCCATTTTTTATTTCAGGACTTGTTGCTTGATCATCTTTTCCACAAGAAAGTGAATCCCCATTCATCCTCAACCCTCTTCCTCATGAACCCCTGCGTCACCCATCCCTGTAAGCCATCGCTTTCTAGTCACCTGTGGGCTCCAGCAAGCGGGTGGGGCTGACCAGGTGATGCTAGGCTGGGCCTGAGCAGGTCTGGGCAGAGGCTGGTTCGTCTTCCTCCAGGTTTCGGCTGCTGGGGAGTTAATTGCCCCCGAAACGCAGGTTCTATACACAGCTGTGGCCTGACTCTTTGCACCTGTCAGAAGGTGCCCTGGCTCAGCCTCTGAGTGCAGGGAGTTCCTAGGAAGAGTCTGAGACCAGCTCGGTGGTCCTGCAGCCGCCTCCTGATTATGCCAAAACTGAAAAACCCCCACACAGCTGCCAGGCAACTCACAAATTAGACTCAGGCCGGAGAGTAAGAAGTTCCTTGGGGGCAGGGGATCTGAGCCAACTCCTGTACCCCCTACTGCTCATCCCTCCCTGAACACTGAGACATAGCTGCCTTCACCAGGCCTGCAGCCACAGTCAGCCTCATCCCCTGGAACACGCCAGGCCTGAGCTGATCCTACATGGGCCTTGTAGCAGAGGCACAGAAAATCCATGCAGCAGGCATATGGCAAGATCCCCCAAACCACTGGGCTGTTGCCACCCCATCCACTAATCTGTGTCTCAAGTACAGCCTGGATGCCAGCCCCAGACCTGGCATCCTGCTGGGTGGGTTCCTCACACCTAGAGCCTAAGGAAGCCCAAACCCCACTGGTCCCTCCTCACAAACCCACTGGCACATGGTTCCCTATGTCTCCTCTGCAGTCCTGAGGGGCTCCTCATGGTACCCTTTCTGCCCCCCTCTTAAAACCCAGACACAGCTGATAGGTTCCTCAGACAAGACAGCATTCTAGCCATGCAGGAAGTTCTGTCCACCCCCTAGCTTGATCCCACAGCCCAGGGCCTGGGAAGGCAGTTGGAGGGGTGACATCAGTAGAAAGTGACCCAGGTGGCTCTGCAGGCTGTGTGGACAGCTGCCCGGTGCTGTGGGAAGCCTTTAGTGGGAGAGAAGTGTCTTACAGTGATGGTGAGCCAATGGGGGAGGGGGCTCTGGGCCCGAAATAGGGAGGACATAGGGTGGGGGCTCCGGGAGAAGGCTCTGGAATGCATGGCTCCCAAAGGCTTCAGAAAGATGTGCAGAAGGCCCCCTGCATCCTGCAGGCCACATTCCCCTGCTGAGAGCACAGAGGTGGGGCATATGGAAGCATGTGAGTAGGAGTTACCGTGGCCCCCAGAATAGCTGGTAGAGACGTCCAGGATGTGGAACCCCCATTCAGGCCTCTGGTGGCCAGCTGTCCACCTCAGCAGCAGTCTAGCCCTGACATAATGATTACAGCATAGCTCAAAGTACACCCCCAAAGCAGCCTTGAGTAGGGATGGATGAGTCCCTTGGGGTACCAGGTGAAATGTATCCCTGAGTTAAGCTTGTGGGAAGCCTTCATTCTGTGTGTGCTCCAGGCTCCTGAGAGCCAAAGGGCTCTTCTAGTTTAGAGCTGAACCCCTTCCTGAAATACAGTGCAGCCCATCCTGGTGAGTCCCTGGGGGGAGCCAGGGACAGGCTTCAAGAGAGGTTCTTAGGAGACAGAAAAGGGTTTGAGAGGCCTGAAGGTAAATCTAGATGGTCCCCCAGAGTTAGAAGAGGAGATGGAGTCTGGTGGAGGAGATGAAGAGAAATGTCCTTACTATGGGGACAGAGTGTAGCTGCCAGCAGACCCTCCCTCTGGCCAGTGAGGTGCTTGCTCTGGGACCCTCTGGGTCCCTCCGTTCTGATAGCCCAGATGAACAGCTCCTGAGATCCTCCTAGCTGTAAAGTGATGCTTGTTTACCAGGTCTGACCAAGACCAGGGCATGCTCAAAGCAGCCCTATGAGGTGAATGGCTCCATTCTTCTAATGAGGCCTTTGTAGCTCAGAGAGGTTGGGCTGTTTACCTCAAGCCCCATACTGATCAGTAACTGACTTCACAGTGCTGCTTCCCATACTCTGTTCACCACGCCCTTGATCCCAGAAGGAAGGTGAAACAATACCACAGCTAAGATGAGGTATGCAGTATGGTTGGCCCCTCCCCGGGATGGGAGTGGCCTTCCGGAGGGGAGTGGCTAAAGGCTTTGTGGTGGGACCAAATGGGTGTTTGGGGTCAGCTGGGACCTTGAACGAAGGGAAGAGGAGGCATCTGGGAAGCATGGCTCTCCTCAGTGAATGAAGACTGAGAGAGATCCATCAGGGACCGAAGGCCAGTTCTCTCCTGACTTGGGTGGTGTAAACCAGCTGAGAGACCTGAGACATTGGGAGGAGACTGATCCTGCCAGGGAATACTCCCTACTCAGGAGCAAGCCCTCCAGGACTAGCTTCATCCCCCAGTGGTTTTAGGAGATGAGTGGTGTACTCCCGAAATTCTTGTGTTGAAGCCCCAACCCCCAGGGCCTCGATATGTGGCTTTTGGGGACAGGGTCTTTTAAAAGCTTGTGATAAAAAGTGGGGTGTGAGAGAGAAATCCCTAGCCAATATGGCTGATGTCTTCCTTATAGGAAGAGACCAGGACACACCCGGAGGGATGGCCATAAAGGAATCAGGGAATAGACAGCAGTTGGAAGCTTAGAAGGATATCTTCAGAGGAACCAGCCTGTGACCTGTGGGTTGGCCTGATGCTGCTTGTATTTTAATGCTAATACTGGCAGGGTAGAAACCCCGAATTGGGATTAAAAATTTCGACAACGGTGGCCCTCTGATCTCAGACTGCTTTTCATATATTTGGCATGAGAATTGGAGCCCATGGCCTTGAGCCATCTATGTCACAACCTCTATGTCAGACATCTGACTAGAAGGAACCTTGAGACCATAAGTTCACATTGTTTAAGCTGCCAGTCTATATAACTTGACTCTGTTACCACAGCCCAAGCAAAGTATTAGATCTGGCCTGGGCCCCTTGTCCCAGGGAGATGGGCATGGATGGGTCAATGTCCCCCTAATGCCCAGGTCTGGGCCCATGGGGCCTGCCTCAACTTGTGTAGCTTCATCCTTCCCTGTGGTTTCTTTAACAATAACAGCCCGAGTTGTAGTTGTTGGGGGTCTACCGGGTTTGTAGGGAGTCAGAAAATTTGCCTTTCCTATCCTCCTCTTGGCTTCTGGGAAGGTTTGAGAGTAGCCGGGAAGTCCCTGTAGGAGGCCTAACATCACACAGCCCGTGGAGCTATACCTACACTGTCCAGCAATCTCTCAGGAAGACTCCTCAGCCAACCCCGAGATACTCCTCTTTGGGCTACCTACGTGTCCTACACCCCAATAGGAACAATGAAATAGAGGTGGAAGTCTCTTGGGTCATGGCTACTGACTGGCACCACTTAACGCTGGGTACAGAAGACATGTAGCCAGTTCCAGAAGCATATGTTCAGTACTGGACGAACATACGTGGTCATTCCTGGGAGTGGGAAGTTAGTCCCAGTGTCACATAGGTTGCTTGGGCAGTCATGGGGGTATAGTTAGTCCTAGAATCATGTGGTCAGTTTGGGTGCATGCAGTCAGTCCTGGGGGGGTGAGGTAAACGATCACTACTGACATTTCAAAGGCACATGACGTCTGAGGCCATGTGGTCAGTCCTGGAAGACAGTCACTGCTAAAAGCACACAGTCAGTCCTGGAGGACACACAGTCAGTTCAGGGGGCTGCATGAACAGCATCCCACTCTGTGATCCACAGGACCCAGGGTCAGCCAGTGGGGCTGGAGAGTAAATAGCTACCTTGGCTACTGGTGACTAACATGTCAGTTTCTGGAAACCACTGCCTCCATATCCTGATGGTCCATGGCTCAGTATGGGGTCAGCTACAGGAAGAAGTGTGACTGTGGCTAAGGCCAGTACTGGTTGGGAAAGGAAAGGAGTGCAGAGAAAGGACAGCTCTCTGGGCCACCAGGCAATGGATGACCTAGCTGTCCTGGACCTCTGTGGCCCAACATTCCTTCACTCTTGGACAGGGGGCAGAGGCCTGAATGTCACCCAGAGAGGGGACTATGTGAGTCTCCTTCCTGAGTCTCTCTTCACATACTCAGGGTATGTGACAGGCCCTATATATGGAGCTCACAGCAGGCACAGCCTTCCCGCGGTCTGGGCAGTGTGAGGGTAGCACTCCTGGATCTCACCACTCAGAGGGTCTCTGCCTTGATGCTGGACACAGGCCACTTGTTAGCAGGGGTGGGACGTGGACGGTCCCCACCAGGCTTCCTGGGCCAGAGTCCAAATGCCATTTGCTTTTCTGTTTCCTTCTGGGAAGATTGTGGGAGGGGAGGAGGCTAGCAGGGTCAGAGTTGGGGCCTGGCCTGCTGAGCAAACCACAGGCAGCTGAAACCCTCCCACTTTACCCCTGCTGTACTGTAAAAGGCCATGAGGGAAGGGGCAGCCCTGCCCCAGGCCTACATAAACCTGGCACCCAGGTCGTGGACCCAGGGCAAGCACTTTAGGTTTTTTCAACTTTATTGTGAAATAATTCATCTGGCACATTTACAGGTCAGCACCCCCCCCCACACACACACACACAGATCCATCCATTCACAGCACCTCAAGTAGGTAGTACTTGATGGGTCCCTTCCCGTGGACTTGTCTTGAGACAGTGACATACACTGTGGCCTGCTATGTGACTTCCGCGGCTGAGTTCCTTCTAGGTTCCTCCTAGGCCACAGCTGTCAGACCATCTTTCCTTATTGTGGCTGATCCATCAGAGAGCTGAGTCACACTTGTGTGTCTGCCATCCACGATAGCCACGCCGGTTGTTGGTGACTGCTGCTGGGAGTGTTCTACCATGCTATTAGCCATGAGCCTGTGTGGACAAAGCTGCACACATCTCAGGTGTAGGGCTATGTGACTGGTTGGTCGCTCAGCTTTGCTGCTGGGGGAGCTGATGACAAGCTTCCCCCAAACAGCTACACTTTTTGGGCTGCAGGTTTCAATGCCTTGCTTTCTGTGGATGTGACATCCTCACAGGACATTAACCTGAGGGCAGGTCTGTGGCCATGGTTAGCAGCAGGATCATCTGGTACCAGCCTCCAGTGCGGGCTTAGAGATGGATGTCTGCAGCTGGTCCCTACTGGCTAGTTTTTTCTAGGCTTTCCCCAGGAGCATGGGACCCTCCTGCCCTTAAGCCTCCCACTCTGCCCAGGGCTCAGCGTGGCTATTGAGCTAGAGAACCTGGAAACTGAGAACCCAAGTGTAAGGTTCTAGAAGGTTATCAAGAATTCTGGAAATTTCTGTAAGCATCTGGAGCTCTCTAACTCCAGATCCAGACGTCACAGGTTCCAACTCTGTGTTCTTCCTCATACCACAAGGCCTTTTGTTTCTGAGTGCTTGGCTGCAGCCCAGGAAGCCCGGGGCAGGGGCAGATGCACAGCATCCTGCTGGTCAGTTACTCACCCAGCTGGCCTGCAGTGTGAGCGCCCTTGTTGCCCCTAACACTCCCAAGAACCTTTTGTGGCAAGGCTAGCCTCACAATGAGCACTGTCGCCAGTTAGGTGGATGTGGAGGTATCAGGATTGAGGTCAGCCTAGAAGGTAAGCTGACTTGACACTCCTATAAAAAGGCACCCTGGAGGCTGGGAGATAGCTCAGTTGGCAATGCCATGCAAGCATGAAAACCTGAGTTTCTTCCTCAGAACCTCCATTTTAAAAAGGCAAGCTTCATGGCATATACTTATAATCCTAGCAGTAAGGAAGCAGAGACAGGCAGATCCCTGGGACTCACTGGCCAGCCAGCCTAGCTTAATCTTTGAGTTCCAATGAGAGACCTGTCTCAAAATAACAAGGCAGTATGTGAAATGATACCCAAGGTTGACCTCTGGCTTCCATTTGTGCGCACACATGCGCACCCCCCCCCCCCCCACAACACACACAAAGAATTCCGGACCCTGACCAGTCATTACATGCATTAGCCCAGCCGCTGCCAGGGACCACCCTATCCCCATACTGAATGCCTGTTATTTTTCTTCCAATACCCTGAGGGGTGAGTGTGCCATCTACATTTGTGGGGAAACTAAAGTTTGGGTCACTGTTTCCCTCCAAGATGTTACCTGTCAGGGACTGGGGCATCTGGACAGGAGCAGGTATAGCACCCTGGCTCTCCTGCTTCCAGAGCACCTGGTCTCTGATACTGTGGTCATTTGGTCTTTCAAGGCTTGGCTGAATTGTGGCACTGCGCTCTAACAGGATGTAATAGGCCCTCAGGCCTTTAGGTGTGAACACCCTGTTTATTCTCTCCCTAGAAACCATTGCTCCTGTCCTGATTCAACATGCCAGGCTCTTTCCTTTCCACAAAGGCTAGGGATGCTGCAGCCTTCCCTACCCACGATGCCATTGTGCCTTGTAGGGGGCCCTATATGGTGTCAGGCCTGTCATTTCACAGGGCCTGGGAAGAAGTTTTTTGCCACAAACGGCTGGGTGGAAAGACAAGAGCCAGGGTTAGGATGAAGGCTAAAACCCTGAGCTCCACCAGTGGCCTCCAAGGCAGGCTAGAGGTACCCAGAACCCCAAAGCCAGTGGCCACAGACCTAGCAGTATGGATCTCAGTCCTACCACTCTACAGGACTGAATCTGAGGCCTGCGTAGGGCTCTGTGGAAGACAGAGTACCAAGGGCCCTTTGCACAACATGTGTGCAGGAAAAATTTGAGAAAAGGGTGTCAAAGTCACCTCCAGTCCTCTGAGAAGGCAGAATCTACCACCCTGATTGTCCCCAGGGAAGCATCTCCCCTGAAGCCTGGCCTGTTACCCTCAGGCTGAGGAATGAATCCTAGGCAAGGAGTCCCAGCAGGTGGGAATAAGGCCACCTAGATACTTGCTAAACAATAAGTCTCAAAGAAACTGAGCCACAGGGGTCATGGAAGGAGCAAGGCCAGGATAAAACTGCCCTGGGGCATGCAGTTGGTGTGTGGGAGGGGCACCCAGAGGGAAACGTGAGTACCAGCAGCTGGCTAGGGCCTGGAGCTCTATGACCACCCTCAGGGGCAGCTGTGAGGAGGGACGGGTGCAAAGCTGGCTACTGGGGCCTCCACTTGGCTGAAGCTACTATCCAGGCCAGCCCTGCCTAGAAATCCTGTGGATTTCTCACAGAATAAAAGCGGGCTGTGTCCATACTCAGCAGACTCCAGCTCAGATCATGGTATCACTGGACTCTGCCTTCTCTGGCCACTGTGTACCCTGTCCATGGCTTAAGGGAAGTACAGTACCTCTAGAAGGGAGGGACCTTGTGGGAGCCAGGTGCCCATACCACATACACCATTTGGCGAGGCTGTGGGCCAGCTGTCAGCTAGGCTTCCCCCCAGCCAGGAGACAGATCCAGCCCATTTGCCATTTGTTCCCATTCGAAAAGACCTGTAGTGTCTATTTTCCTAGGAAGTGTGGACTGTAGTAGGTGGGACACAGAGAAACAGACAGACAGATAGACAGAGACAGGCAGACAGAGAGAGACAGACAGAGACAGAGAGACAGACAAAGATAGAGAGACAGACAGATAGAGACAGGCAGACAGAGACAGACAGACAGAGACGGAGACAGAGAGACAGAGACAGAGAGACAGAGAGAGAGAGGCCAACAGAGAGAGACAGAGACAGACCAAGGAAGAAGGGTGAAGCAGAGACAATAGCATCAGAGAGAGCAAGACAGAGAGGGAAAGAGAGAGGGGGAGAGGGAAAGGGGGAGACAGAGAGAGAGAGAGAGAGAGAGAGAGAGAGAGAGAGAAACAGGACACAGAGGCCCAAGCTGAGAGTAATAGTCTCTTTCTCTCTCTCTCTCTCTCTCTCATACACACACACACACACACACACACAGAGAGAGAGAGAGAGAGAGAGAGAGAGAGCAGAAATATCTCGGAATCCCAGTGTTAACCAAGGACAGACAAGAGTCTGTATGATGGGGGTGGGGGGGATGTTACCAGACCATCTGGCTTGTAGAAGGACAGGTAAACCAGGAGCCCTGGCAAGCCCACACGCCAGCAGGGCATGGGATGGAACAAAGACCTCTTTGAAATTGACATCAGATGCTTGTTTTATTTGAGCTCTGCTGTAGCAATGCTAGCAGGAGCTGCTTCAAAGGCCACAGGGATCCCCGAAGGGGATAGGAGGCCAGAGAGACTTGCTCAACCAGCCAGTGCCGACCCAAGACAGACTCAGGTTGGGCCAACGAGGCAGAGGGGACCATCCAAGTCAAGCCTGTTGGCAAGCTCAGCAGGTGGAAATGAGGAAGGCAGAACTGGTAGAAGGGCATTGGGAGCCACAGCTCAGAAAGTGCAGAAAATGAGCTGGGAAGGCGCGTGGGCCAGTCCAAGGCCGCGTGGGCCAGTGGACTGGAGCAGCCTGCGGTTTGGAGGGATTGGGCTATGGATATAGAATAGGCAGTCGCCACCTCCCTCATTTTGGACACTGGGCCTCTACCAATGCCATATGGCAAGCCTCTGAGGCTGGTGTTTTCCTGACACAGCCAGTTCCTGCATCTCAGCTCCAGTGGTCTTTAGCCCAGGCTGCTTTTGGTATCCAGTCCCTCCTGCCTCTATGCGAATCATGCAGTAGCTTGAGCTATGGGGAGTTGCTCAGTCACCTCACCTTACTCTGTCAGAGCCTTCCCTACAGAGGCTCCCCTTTCTAATTAGCCCCTGGTCCCACCCTCTGAGCCATGTCCTGGGAACCGGGGTACTGCCTCCACATCCGGCCCCAGGTCACGGCTCCATGCTTCTAGAGAAGCTTCTTCAAATTCCCTCCTTCCTGCCATGGCTCTGGAGCTGTCTGTCTGATTATGTTTGTGACCATGTGCTCATTGTGGACAGAGCCTGGATAAAGGTTAGCATGTAGGACAGCTAGGACAGTTGATCAAGATGGATATGAACTCAGAGAGCTGAGAGAAAGTGGAGTTTGCCCCAGGAAAGGAGCTAATTCCAGAAGCAGGGCTGTTCATCGTGCTGCAGTGAGAGCCTAGGACCTGCCACCTGTCCAGTCAGGGCAAACAGCAAACTCTCAGGACCCCTTCCCGCCCACGCCCACGCCGGAGCAAAGGGTTGGACTGGGATGAGACTCCAGAGTCTCCAGGCTGCACCTCTGCCTGAGGCAGTTGCTTCTGAAGGGGGAGGGGGAGGGGAGGGCTCACAGACACCCAGAAACTTTCCCTGGCTGCCTGAGGCCAGCTGCCTTTGAAGTGGGGCAGCCTGGGAGGTGAGATGGTTGAAGCTGCAATTACAGCAAGTTTCACTCTCACAGGGAGTAAAACCAGTCTTGACTCCCAGGACAGAACTGACCTCACTCCCTGACCTGAGCAGGGTCTCCAGCTAGTTCTGTGGCTTGTTACTCCAGGAGGGTGAGTGGCTGTAGCCCAAGATGTACTAGGAATGCCAGGTAGAAGGCTCAGCTCTTTGCAATATTCCTTGCTGCTAAGTCTGCTCCCTGTTGCCTAGTATCTCATATTCTGTTTTTAGGGAATGTGAGGTAGATGGTCTAATGCCCACTTTCCTGCCAAGGTCTCCTTTGACCCAGGAGTTTGGAGCAGAACACAAGCCCAGGCTAGATGAGGTTCCTTTTCCTGGGGAACACAGTCCAGACTGAGCTACAGTCACTCTGTCCCCAAGTAACATGCCAGCTCCCCACTGGGATGCTTTGAAGCCTAGCTCCATGTTGATGGGGCAGCGTGCTTAGGGCTGGGACTCCTTCGCTTTACCTTCCTTCCTTCCACGTCTGCTTCCTTCTCTCTGTCCCTTCTATCTCTCTCTCCATTTCTCTCCCTATCCCTTTATCTTTTCATTCCTCCCTCCTTTCTTCCATCTTTCCCTCCTTCCATCTCCCTTCCTCAAAAAACCACCCTCTGTGTCTGATCTAGAGCTAGCTACTTTGCCTTGAAGGAATACCTCGGAAAGGCGCCATCACAGACAGGATCTGGCTGAGCATCTCAGATGGACCAGTACAGCCCAGGGTGGGGTAGGGTCACTAGGCTTCCCAGAGGAAGAGGTTTCTTTGGCCCTAGCAAAGAGGAGTGGAAGCAATGCTAGGAGTGTTATGCAGAATTTCTGGGTATATTTTGGTGTGCAGTGGCAGGGGGGTTCAGGGCTCTTCGTGGGCATATTTGGGGATGAACATCCCATTTGGGAGCCAGCTTTCAGGCAGGGGAGCTTGCATCCTGTGGCTAGAGGAAAGACAGAGAGATCTGCTGACAGAGGAGGGTCTGGCCGTTGGATGGCTACTCTTCTTTCTTCCCTCCATTCCTCACCACTGATTTGGGCAGAGAGCTTGGTGGCGAGTCTGGGACTTCTCGTTTAGGAACTGCTATGGGAATACAGCCCATTCATGTGCTCTAAGCTATAGTCATTCAGGAAGGTCCTGGGGTTGAGGGGTCTCAGGGCTCAACAAGGACTTGTCAAGCGTCTGAGACAACCTTCTGACCTTCCACAGGGCCTACCACCCCAGACCTGTACCCTCCACAGCTGGGTGCCTCTCTACTTTGGCTCCACTCCTAAGCTGCTCACCCTCACCTCTGACCCTGGCCTCTTAGGGCTGCAGATATAGTAGCCCTTCTCCTTAGGAAAGTGTGGAAGTTCACAGCTTTAGAGTTCTAGAATCTCAGGGCCCAGGAGGCCTCCACAGCCTGCCCCAAGAGGGATCATAGGTTGGGCCTTTGTCTCAGCCAGATGTGGTATTCACACCTACAGTCCAGCCCTCAGGAAGCTAAGGCAGGTGGATCAAAACTTCAAAATCATCCTGCACGACATATTGAGACCTTACCTCAAAACAAAGTTTAAAGCCAGGATAGGAGGCACAAGCCTGTAATCTCAGTGACTTGGAGTGCTGAGGTGAGAAGATTTCAAGTTCAGGTCCTGCCTGGGCTACAGAGTGCCACCTGAGACACCTAGTGAGGCCCTGTTTCAAACATAAGAAAGGGCCAGGCCCAGTGGTGCATGCCTTTAACCTGACAGAGGCAGGTAGTTCTCTGTCAGTTTGAAGCCAGCCTGGTCTATAAGCATTACCATGTGCACACATGTTCTCATGTGTGTGCACACACATACATACATTAAAAGAAAAGAAAAGACACCGGAGAGAAAACATAGTGGCAGAGCATCTGCCAGGCATGTGCAAACCCTAGATTCAACTCAGTCCCTAGTGTCAGGGGTAGGGCGGGGGGAAAGAGCAAATGGGGTGATGTCTGGGAGGAAGTAAGGGAGCTAGGAAAGGAAGGGAAGAAAATAGCTCTAGGGCAGATGTAGAGCACCGCACGTCTGCAATCCCAGCACTCAGTGTAGGAGGCTCATGAATTCACAGATAGCCTAGACTACCAAGCAAGACCTGAAAACAAACCATAATAAAACAAACATTAAAAATGAAAGGCGATTCTTTTTTCTGAGTACGGGGAGCATGAGGCCTGACCAGTGTATGGAGTGTGTGCCCATCCCTGTCAGACACCACGGAGCATCCTGGGTGTGAGAGTACGTTCACAGTTGAGCAGCCAGAGGTGCTCTGGGAAGGGCGGCAGTTCCCAGCTGGCCAGCCTTTTACCGGCACACACTCTGCCCAGTTTCAGGTCCCAGGATCCCAGTATAGAAAGAGCCTGACCTCTAGGCTCCAGTTGGCTATGCAGTCTGGAATGTGTGTACTTCCCCCTTGCCTCAGTTTCTCCAACTCAGAGGCACAACCTCCACTACCTAAAAGAGTCCAAAGTCCAGGGTACTTTTACAAAAGTCCTGGCTGCTGTGTGGATTCTCTAGCCAGGCACACTCTGAATAAATCCCTATGCTTCACCCTGTAGATGCCAGCAGTCTATGAGCCCAACCACAGTGTCCCCAGCTGGGATGTGAATGCCGCCAAGGATTATGGGATGCCTGGAAGAGGGCCTGCAAAGTACTGAAGGACCAGTAAGTGCCTGGCGTGTGACTATGGTACTGTGCATAAAGCTCTGTCCTGTATTAGTCTCCAGGGCTTGTGGCCCTCAGACAGAAGCGCCAAGGGCTTGTCGTGAGGAGATCTCCGAGGGGCATGGACAAGTGGTTCTGGGCAACTAAGCAGTGCCAGGCATTTGGAAGAGGCCAGAGTTGCTGTATTAGGGCCCAGCAGGGTAAAGAGGCAAGCACGCCATTGTCACTAAGTGTAAGTGGCTGCTAACTGACCATACATAGACACTGAGGATGGTTATACTCAACCTAAGCAAAGAGCCTTGGTAAGGGGATTGGGGGAAACTATGGAGAGGCTGAATCGGGGCACCCTTCTCAGGGTTCTCATGGCTCTTGCCAGGGGATCAAGAAGGGACCGCCCATCCCAGATGTTCAGTCCCTCTTTTCTCTTGCCCTGTAGGCCTCTTGGGAGTAGAGGTGTGTAGACCCAGAACTGGTTCCCATGACACCAGGCCATGGCAGGGGCTCCTTTTACATACAACACTTTAAAAAAAAAAAATCACAGCTAGAGCCACAGGAGCTACAGCTGCCACCTGCTGCCACCTGCCAATGCTGAGCCAGTGCATAGGAAGGCCCTTCATATGCCCTCCTGACCAGATGTCTAAAACCAGGGGCTCTGAAGTCCACACGTGCTGCTCCCTTCTAGCCTTTCCATGTTAGCCTGCCCGGCCTCAGTTTCTTATTCTGTGTCACCCATACCAGCCTGGCAGCTCAAGGACAAAACAGTCTGTCCAGGCTTTCTCAGTGATTCCCACGGTTGGCCTAGGCAGACATGGCACCCTAATGCCCACAACCTTGCAGAATCCACTAAAGCTAAGTGTAAGCTTGTCTCTGCTGCTACCTCCCACCTTTGGCTGGGATGTACAGGCTTCCCGAGTCCATGGGAAAGACGCTGGTGCCCTAGGCTATGTGCCAACCAAGATCAAGTCTGAGAGCACCCCCAGGAAGCAGGAAAGGAAGTGTCGACGTCAGCCAGTAGAGCCTGACTTGTTCAACAGATGCAGAGGCATACAAATATGTGCAAGCTCTCTACATGCCTGGATGGGGGAGCCGATCGTAGGATAAAGCCACCAAGCCCAGTAGCCCTGTATACTATGCTTCTGGGCCTCTGACCCTGGGTCTAAGATGGTGTTCAGAGGACTCTGCTGGTCTTCAAGAGACTGAGGCTTGGTAGGGTGGGGATGTCTACTCTTTCAGACCCTGGATGCTGTTCATGGACATAGAGAGGAAGCTTTGCCTGCCTCTCAGTTACCTCAGTGTCACCAGCCCTGAAAAATGGCTCTAGACAGACAGCGGGGCTGCAGGGCCCAGCAGCCAGAGACAAAGAGGCTTTTGTATTGCAGCCAAGACCCCTTTGCCTTGGGTTAAGGCAGCTGAATGAGCCCCTTGGAGGCAGTCCTCCCTCTGCATGCCAAAGCCACAGGGACAGACAATGGCCATTAGCATAGGTTCCTCCCAGGCACCCCAGCCAAGTTGGCCATAGGATAAGGGACTTGACCTTCAACCTCAGAGGCCTCTCTTGGACATGGGAGCTCAGGACCCCCAAGGCCCTCAGCCCACCAGCACTCCACTGGGCACCACCACTCACTGTCAGCTGGGTCTCAGCCTGAGACCACGGGTCACAGGATCAAGTGCAAAAAGCTTAAGGGGAGGATCACAGGGGTCGGGACTCAGACCCAAGCCACCTTGCCCTTCCCTTTCAGCCTCACTGGACTCTGCCATGGGAAGATAGGATGGGGTGCCCTTAAACTCAATGTATCCCACCCAGCACTGGAAGAAATACAGAGCCTAGCCCTGAAGAGTGGAGGCCACAGTATGTGTGTTGGGATATCTCAGGCTCCTAAGCAGCAACCAATAGGTTCCTGTTCCTTGGCACTGAGGACAGCCCAAGACCTAGCTGAGATGAGTCAATTCTCCATGACTTGCTGTGTATCAGGTCTATTGTGGACTACACTGTAGAGGTGATGAGGGGGAAAGCATGAACCCCATAGCTGGGTCTGAGCAGGGGTGACTGGAGAGCCTGAGATCAGCAAAGGCAATACATGACCTATGGGCTCTTCCAGCTTCGAGCACGGGGTCTAGGACAGGGCTAGCAGAAATTCAGGGCTCTCATGTCTGTAATGATTTCCTATACCCAGCAGGACTCTCATGTCCTGAGAACCTACCTACAAGTTAGACACATGTGCTATAGACAAGGAATGGCCTTGATGGTCTTGTTGGGAGGGCTGAGGATAAACGAGGGGTGGCAGGCTGCCATATGACAGCTGCCAAGTGACATGAGGGCCCAGAGGCATTTCAACACATCCTGTCCCTCAGGCCTGCCCACAAGGGCCCAGCTACTTTAGACAGGCCAGAGGAAGTCTCCCAGCTCGTTCAAGTCAGCCATCCCCCAAAGGCCCTGACAGCACTGACTGTCCCACTGACACTGCCACTTGCCTAGAGGCCTTCAAACTCACTAGTCCGCAGCCCCACACTCCAGGCACTGGCGACTAAGGAGCTTGTGCCCACGTGTAGGGTGTGAGTCCAGGGAGTGCCTCAGGCCTATTATGTGGTCCAAGGACGGTAGCCTAGATGACCCTCTACCTGAGCTCACACTGAGAGCTCATGGCACAGTGGGTGGGAAGCTGAGACTGAGGAGGGGGTCCTGTGGAGCCCCTGCCCTACTCCACTCCAGGCTATGAGGCCTCTAGCTTCCCCATGGGCAGCAGCTGAACCATAGCATACAGTGTCAGCTACAGCCCCACTGTAGATGTTTCCAGATCTGGGAGGGAAACCAGTGCAGCATAGAGAAAAAGGAGGTGGCCAGTAACCCACAGATGTCAGGGTATGCTCAGGGTAAAGCCCCAGGCCAGGCACAGTGTGATCTTACACTCTGCTGTATCTTCTTTCTTATCCATCCCAACCAGCCAGGGCATTTACAGACCCAATCTCCTGCAGCCTGGGCCCAGCACACTCTGAGTCTGGCACCTACCAGAGAGGATGAGAAGGGGGCAGTGCCCTCAGAGCACTTCACTACCCTGCCTACAGACTTGAATAGCCTCAGTTTCCCCTCTTTTGCTAAGTGTATAGACCCTGTTCCTGTCCCCTGCAATTCCCCGCCCCAACCCATTTCTGGGGCCATTCTGAAGCTGGCTTGGTGAAGAATGTGGCCCAGGCCTGTTGAGACTTATCCCTGAACCTGGCAGCAGAGCCCCTTTCCTGTGCTGAAGCCAGTCCAGCACCCCCTTCCTGTTGGGGATGTACCTTCCCCAGCCCATCATGGAGGCTGAAACCAGGATTAGAGGCCAAGCAGAGAGGAGCCAGGAGCAATGAAAGGCATGCTAGTTTCAGGGTCCCCTACCCAGGGTTTCAGTAAGTGTCTCTGGCAAGCACCCCCCGATGCCAAGTAAACCTTGCCCTCTGACCTGATCCTCTTCCCAGCCAGAGACACTCAGCCAGCTCCAGAGGGGCTGCTACTGCCTTCCTACTTCAGTCTCCGCTGTTGTCACTAGGTGGCTAGTGACTGTGCCAAGTCCCTGGCCTATACTCGGTACAGCACCTGCCATGTCAGACCCTGGAGAACCACTGGCTGCTTGACAACATATCCTCCAAGGAGCTGGGGCAAGAGCAATGTCCTGGTGTGAGGGGCCCAGAGAGGAGTGTCCTTCTGGTCACATAAAAATGGGCCAGCTTAGGCTTGGGCCCTTGGCCTGTCCTTTGCCGAGAAGATAAATTTTATCTCTCCATCAGTGCCGGGAGGAACAAAGAGGCTTTGTGCAGCCTCTGAGTGACAAGCACAGTGTTTTCCCTCCAATGCAGGATGAGGAACCAGCGATCCTTTCTCATAGCCTCTCCTTCCCAGCACCGAGTCATCCTGTTACAGACGGTGGGTTCATGGCAGTCACAGAGACTTTTTACTCTACACACGGGAGGAGGGCATGTAGGGGCTGGAAGTATGGCAGCCATACTCTGGTTAAAAATGATCCCATCCAACCCACCCTCAGAGAGCATGGGGGTGAATCTGAAGATCCCACGCACCACCACAGACTACTCATCATTAGGAGTCTTTTCTGTGATTTCAAGAGTTTCTCAGTCACTGAAGTAATAAAAGAAGTATGCATATGCACACACGGATATACACACAGTCATGTACAGGCACATAGATAGGAACAGACACATAGCTACATATTCACAGTCACACATACAAGTGGCATGCATACAAAACTACACACAGTTATGTGTGCAAAGATACACACATCACATCACACATGCACACAAATGGCCCCACCGCATACTTGTGCACACACACTGGTGCACACAAAGATACAAGGCAGCCTGAGACCTGCTTGTCTCATGCTTTTTCCTATGTTTTTATAATTTGCATCCTGCTTCACGAAATTAGAATCATGCCTTCATTCATTTGTTTGTTCAGCCATTCACTGCCTCCATGAGTGATTAATTATTCATAGCCTTACTCATCCCAGGGATACTGTCGAAACAGCTGAGCTCAGCCCTGCTTTGCCCTATGTGGTCTATCAAGGCCACAGGATAGACCACGTGAGATCTACATATGGGATCAGCACTCAGTCTCTACCCAAATCCTCTTCTTATTTCTAAATGTTAAACAGTCTACTGCAATGTGCCCTGTCCCGTCACAGTGGATCCTGCCGGAGACATGACAAGTTCCATTATTCAACCCGTTGGCATAGTGTGATGTTTTTAAAGAGATTCATTTATTCACTTATTTTATGTGCATTGGTGCTTTGCCTGCATGTATGTTCATGTGAGAGTGTCAGAGCCACTGTAACTGGAGTTATAAACAGCTGGGAGCTGCCATGTAGGTGCTGGGAATTGAACTCAGGTCCTCTGGAAAAGCAGCCAGTGCTCTTAACCTCAGAGCCATCTCACCAGCCCATAGTGTGATGTTTTTATGCCACTCTTTGCAGAAATGTGGCATCTTAGAACCATCCCTATAGGTGTGTACTGGTTTAAGTTTACTATGAAGATGAGAAGACCATGGCCGGGGGTGGCCCAAGCTGTGCCCACCAGTGAAGACATACCATCTGTCTGACTTTGTTTTTTTGTTTGTTTGTTTTGAGACAGGATTTCTCTGTATAGCCCTGACTGTCCTAGAACTCACTCTGTAGACCAGGCTGGCCTCAGACTCAGAAATCCACCTGCCTCTGCCTCCCAAGTGCTGGGATTAAAGGCGTGCGCCACCACTGCCCGGCTGACTTTGTGACCTCTCATGGAATACTGCCTTTTCCAGGCCTCATTAGGGATTGAGTACCTAGCTATGGGTCTGGGTGGGCCTTCCACATTTTAACGTCCACCAGGACCCTCCCATACCCAGGAAGAGATGCAGCATGATGCCAGAGGGTGAACCCCAGACCTGTGAGCATCTCTGTGCCTGTCTCAAGCAGGGCTCCCACATCCCCCTAACCCTAGGATGTCCTGACTCCAGGCACAGTCGCACCCTTAGAGAAGGTGCTCAGGCTGAATCATTCTGCCTTCTCCCAGGCCTTAAGGCACCTCTTACAGGTTCTGACCTTCTTTTTAAAATAGTGTTAAAATGTACTTGACGCAACGCTGGGCAGCACCACAGCTTCCCTTATGAAGACCCAGGTATGTTAATGTCTGGTCATGTGACCTGGCAAGAGGGTTATGCGGTTCAGTCCCCATGTCCTATGTCTAGTAGTCAGCACTCTGTTATTGTCCCCAGCTGCCATAACAAAATATCACAAAGCAAGAGGCTTAGGGCTGTGGAAGGAGTTTTCCGCCAAGATCTGGGGTAAGGTGTGGTAGGACCTCCAGGCTCTGTGCTGGAGCCTTCCTGTCTCTTCCTGACCCTGGTGCCTATAAGTCCTCCAGGTCCATGCCAGCATCACTCCAACTGCTGCTCCTCTTCCCTCTGCGTACCCTCCTCTTGGAAAGACACCTGGTGTAGAATTGAGAATGACCCTGAACTTAGAATAGCGTCAACTCAAGATTCTTCATTAAATTACTTCAACCCAAACCTTCGTTCCAACTAAGGTTACAGTGTGAGGTGCTATCAATATGGATTTGGGAGGTTCTACCCTCGTTGTTGGACCAGCACCCCAGAGATTAGATGTAAAGGCACCCCAGTCCCTTTAGGTTCATCCCTGATAGGTAGGTAAGCAAGCACCTTCCCTTATGAAACATGCTTCCCCAGTGGATCCTACTGAGCAGATGTGCCAAGACGCGCCTAGGTGGGGCAAGCAGCACAGGCTTGTGGTGAACTCCCACTTCAGGGCCCAGAACTGAACCCAGACTGCCCTGGGGTCTCTAAAGCACCAATCACAATCAAAGAGGTCCCCAGGAATCCAACAGCAGGCCAAGGTTTGCCAGCTTCCAAATCTAGCTACAGCACAAAGACAGAAGGCCCCTAAGGAACCTGTCTTCACCCTTGGGTAAGAGACAGTTGATGAGAACCATCCCTGGCCAACTGTGACCATCTTCATAGTCAGTGGCTTGATAGGGCATTGCATGGGCCCACATCCATCTCCTGCACACTTCCCAGTAGTGATAGCTGGGGCCTGCTTACTAATAGTAGTGGGGACCAAGAGTCTGCTGGCCAAGTGTCAGGTTTTGGAAAGACACTTCTGCTGGTTGATTTTTGTCAACTTGAAACAAACCTAGATACACATGGAAAGAGAGAATCTTTGTTGTTGTTGTTGTTGTTGCTGTTGTTGTTTTCAAGACAGGGTTTCTCTGTGCAGTCCTGACTGACTAGG
Source organism: Uromys caudimaculatus (assembly GCA_028551405.1). Lineage (NCBI taxonomy): Eukaryota > Metazoa > Chordata > Mammalia > Rodentia > Muridae > Uromys > Uromys caudimaculatus. The sequence continues at coordinate 138,063,505 of CM052701.1, forward strand.
AACTCACTCTGCAGACTAGGCTGGACTCGAACTCACAGGTACCTCTGCTTCCTGAGTGCTAGGATTAAAGGCTCAGCCTGAAGCGAAACTTGTAATAGAAAAAATGCTTTAAGATTAGCCTACAGGCACATCTGTGGGGGTATTCTCTTTATTAATGACTAGTGTGGGCGTGCCCAGTTCACTGAAGATAGTGCCACTATGGATAGGGCAGATCGGAAAGCAGCTTCTGACTAAGCCGTGGGGAGCAAGCCAGTAAGCAAGGCAGCTCTTCTCTGGCCTCTACGCCAGTGTCTGCCTTGACTTCCCTCGATGGAAGATAAAACAAACCCTTTTCCTCCCAATTTGCTTTTAGCAATGGTGTTTTATCACAGTGGAAGAAGCTCTAAGACAAAGGCCCTCAAGGGTGAGAGAGGGAGCACAGTGGGGAGGAAGACCTCAACCCTCTGGAGGAAACCCAGGAAGCCTTCCTCAACTTAGGTATCAGCCTCCCCCAGGGTGGAGACCTCATTCTCTGCACCTTATTCACACATAAGGAGCTCCTTGTGGCTGCTGTAACATTGAGACAAGGAGGGAGATCAGGTATTCTAAATGTTTTTAAAATGTATTGTGGTGTGTGTGCGTGTGCATGTGCGTGTGCATGTGTGTGTGTGTGTGTGTGCGTGCGTGCGTGCTATGTGTGCATCTGTAGAGGTCAGTGACTAAGCTTTAGAAGTTGGTTCTCTCCTTCCCCTATGTGGGTCCTGGGCATCAAACTCAGGTTGTTGAGCTTAGCTGCAGGATCTTTACTTTCTAAGCCTTCTCACTGGCCTGAGACCATGTCTTCTGCCTAGGTCAGCGGTACAGCAACTGAGGACCTGAGGAGCCAGCCCCGTGCTCAGCCTTTTGCCTGTCTTTACTTTAAAGGCCCTAGTTTCCTAGTCACTTTGGGAGCCTCTTGGTGCTCAGAAACTGCCCATGGTGTGTGCCTGAGGTCTGTGGTTAGGCCCCACTGCCACATTCCTGCTGGGAGAAGGCAGTTTAAGTGTTGCAGCTCTGAGGGGAAAGGTTTCCCTTGTGGAAGCGTTGGGAAGGTATCCTGGCAGTCAGGAACCAGGGCCACAAAGCCATACTGTACAACCAACCTCATACAAGAGGTTCATTGGTAGAGACAAAAGAGGGTAGTTGCCTCTGCCCGGATGAGAGACAGCACTGAACTGAGCAGGAGACAGGCTTTATACAGGGTTTCTTGGGGGCAGAGTTTTCCAGGGTGGAGATTGGTGGGATCCCAAGTCCTGAGCTTGGGTTGAGCCCAGGGATTGGTGGGCTTTTTAGCTCAGGATCTGGTAGATTTTCAAACCTAGAAGTGATCTTGGACCTTTTGCCCTACAGGCAGGCTTCTGAACATTCCCAGTAGGGAATCTGTCCACCAGCCCATCCAGCAGGGAATCCGCCCACCAGCCCATCCAGCAGGGAATCCGTCCACCAGCCCATCCAGCAGGGAATCTATCCACCAGCCTACCCAGCAGGGAATCCGTCCACCAGCCCATCCAGTAGGGAATCTGTCCACCAGCCCATCCAGCAGGGAATCCGCCCACCAGCCTACCCTTCCTAGCACTGCTGCAGCAGCTTCCTTTCTTTCCTCAACACTGTGTTTAATCCCCAGCCAGCTTCTGATAGAGAATCATGGGTCATGGTATCCACTTCTAAGGTCCTTCCCCTAAGGACCAGATGTGGATGCAGTGTATCTACAGGCATTGTGGAGTATACCTGCCAGCACTCAGGAGACTGAGGCAGGAATATTGTGATTCAAGGCCAGTGTAGCCTATACAATGACAGTTTGTCTCAACAATAACAACAACAAAATTTAGAGGGCGTCCCAGAGCCTAGGAAGTAATATGTGACGGTCACTTTACCTGCCAGTTGTCTGGTAGCCCTATTCACCCTTTTCTGTTCCTCAGAGGCACCAAGTACTTTCCTGCCAAGGCTGCTTCCTTTAGGAGCATGGAGACATGGCTCACCCTCTTCAGATTGCTTGACCTTTTTTTTTTTTTTTTTTTTTTGGTTTTTCAAGGCAGGGTTGCTCTGTGTAGCCCTGACTGTCCTGGAACTAGCTCTTAGACCAGACTGGCCTTGAACTCAGAGATCAGCCTGCTTCTGCCTCTCGAGTACTGGAATTAAACGGGTGTACAACCACAGCCAGTCTGTCCCCATCACTTTAGTGCAGGTGCAACTGTGGGCTTCAGAGTGGGTCTCCCACCTGGGGTCAGAAGCTGTCTTGCTAAGGCCACAGTAGAGTCCCTGAAACAAAAGGAGGATGAACAGAGGAACGTTCATGAGTGGCTCTGGGTGAGCTCCGTGATTCCAGAAAAGCTCAATTCCACAAGCCCAGGTGTCTCCCAGAGTCCCAAGTGACCCCTGACCACCTAGCTGGAGTTTCTGGAGACAGAGAACAAGAGGCCTTCTCCCAGTCAACAGGGGGTTGGCCAGGGGAGCCCTTGCCCACCCAGGGTTCCCTTCCTGCCCTGCCACTCCATGGCTCCAGGGATCTGGGGGACAGTCCCACCCGACCAGAGGAAATCCTTGAATTTTCCGAGGGTGAATGGAAGCAAACCTTCTTGTTTATTTCCTGGTGAATTGTAGAGGGTGGGAAAGTGGCTGGGGGCTGACTTTAACTCTTTCTCCCCTGGATTTAATTGTCCCCTTTCCGGCCAGGCTCCTCCAAGCTCCTGGCGCCTGGCTTTCCTGAGACTTGGGATGGGGGGAGGGTTATGTGAGAAAAAAAAACAAAAAAACAAAAAACAACGTTCAGCAATAAATAAGTCCCTGGCATGTAGAGCCTGGGAACCAGGAAGTGCTTCCCCAGGCTCTGGCTATGGCTAGGATGAAAAGGGGGTGGCAGAGGAGCACACACCTGACCAGGAGCCAGGCTGGTGGGGCTGGGGGAGCAGGTAACATCAGCTCCTGCCCTCGCTGCAAAGCTCAGACATCCCACCTCGTCCACCCACCCTGCAGTGCAGAATAAACTCGCAGGCGGCTCTGGGGTTCTGGGATGTTCAGGCAGGGGGGCCAGGCAGCCAAGGCAAGTTTTCCCATTACCTCACCGGAAAGGCTGAGCAGAGGCTCTCAGTGGGTTATGGATCTTGTCTGAACCGCCTCTGCAGATGTGTACCCCAAGTACAAAACCTTGGGGTCTCCTTCCAGTTTAGGAGTGGGTATGTAGTAAGTCCACTGAGACCCCAGATACAGTCCCAATGTACTAAGGACCTTCTTTGTGCCCACCTGTGGTCCTCTCTAACACCCAGGATTGTGTGTTCTTCTGGAATCCTTCTCTCTGTATAAAAACAGATGAACTCCTTGGCTCAGTTGGGAGAGGACTCCCCTTTGCATGCATGACACCCTGGGTTTGATTCCTCGGCATTATAATCCCCCTTCTTAAAAATTAGCGGTTTATACCTGTAATTCGAGCACTTGGGAAGCTGATGCATAGGGGCTGCTGTCAGTTCAAAGCTAGCCTGATATATAGAGTTAGCCTGGTCCATGGAGGAGGCAGCCCTCCCCTGACTCCATCCCCACCCCCACACCAGAATCAACACCTGATCTGAACTTCTCAGTGCTGCTTTGGCCTGCTCACCAACTCTCTGAGTCATGTCCTGGGCCACCCCCTCCCCCCCAGCATACACACACTAGCCTGGGACGGACCAGGAAATGTGATCTGTCAGTGTGAGCGGCAGGCCAGCTCCGCCCTCCACACAGCAGTTCTCAGAGCCCCAGAAGCAGGACCCAGACTCCCACATGGCCGATTCCCTCAGCAGATGCTCCTCCGCCCCCAGCTTGCTACAAACACCAACCAGATGTTGGGACTGTCGCCCATGGGGGGTAGTGTGAGGAAATGTTTTCTCTGGGGAGCCCAGCCTGGAATAAGCAGGAGCTGGGGGGGGGGGAGGGGGTCTATACTGAGGACACAGCTAAGAACATCAGAACTAGAGCAATGCAAGACCTCTCTGTGTGGCACAAATAGGGAGACCAAGAATGGAGAGGCCACCAGGTTAACCTGCCTGAAAGTAGGAACCCAGAACCCCTCTGAGTCTGACCAGCACAGAGACCTCAGGCTACACTGTGCCCTGAGCCTGCGTGGCCTCTGTCCCCCACGCAGTAGATGCAAGAGGCTGTGCAGGGTCAGCACAGCAGGTTCACATGGAACAGGGTGAGTCCACACAGCTCAGCTCACCTTTGTATCACTGTAGAGAACCCATGGGTCAAGACTCCTGGAACTCAGCCTCTGCAGGCCATCCCTTGCTAGAGACCCATGTCCTCTAAGACAGGCCTAAGTGACTTCCCTCCCCCCTCCTGCTCCCCTTCCCCCTCCCTTCCCCCATACAAACACATAACCAAGTGCAGATATTATATATTTGTATATGCTTACATATGCACACACCACACAGGTCACATACCAGCAAGAATACGAAAACAGGAACTTACACATGCATGTGAGCACACACACAGACTCACAAATACATATATACTTTCACACATGACAGCAAGCACTCCAGTAAAACTCACATATAGGCACCCACACACATATTTGTACACCACAAAGCTGTTTCTGGAGCATATACTCTGTGGAGTAAATGACTGTTTCACATAGCCGTTCACTCCAAGCCTTTTCCAGTGCAGCTCCGCCAGGCTAAGAACCAGTGAAGACTCAGAGCAGAGTCAAGATGGCCTGATCCTGGGGGCTCCAAAAGCCACCACAAAGCCTGCACCACTGGACAGACCTCTCTTCCTGAAGCCTGCAGGGATAGCAGCATTGCAGAACTGGACAGAGGAGAGGTGTGTGCCCAGAAGACAGGCAGGCACCTGCCAAGCTGCAAGAAGTTAGCCTTGGTACACACAGTATAGCCAAGATGGCCTCCAGCTACCAAAACCAGGGAGTAGAGACTGGATAGGTCCCCTCCACATAACCAAATGAGTGAGCTCCTTTTTCAGGTTGGCTCCTGCTACTTGGAATTCACACACACACACACACACACACACACACACACACACACACACACACACACGCTTGGATGAGGGTCTTAGGAACTGGCTCTGGGATTCAGGCTCCCCACACCACCTGTTACTCTAGAGGACAAGCATGCACTTTGTCCCTGCCCTTTCAGATCTTCAGCGCACCCTTCGCCTGTGCACTTTACCATGCCACTGTTTCAGTGAGAAGACCTTGTGTGTGAGCATAGACAGGTGGGTGTGCAGGGAACACTCGGGTAGTGGAAGTGGGCCCAGTCCTCTTTCTCTGGCCTCTGGAGTCACAGGTCTGCAGAAATGATACAAAAGCCCACCTCTTTTGGAGTCTCCAGACTCTTTCTACACTTCAAGAAGTCTTCAGAAAGGTCTTTCTGCCTCCCTTGAGAGCCTGAGAGCCCCCGGCCTTTATGTCTGTGCTGGGGTGTGGGTTCTGGGAACTAACCTGAGTCCTCTGCAAGAACAGCAAGTGCTTTTAACCACTCTTGGTTTTTACAGTGTGGGGAAATACTTTACCTAGTAAATGATATCCTCAGTTTACTGATCTCATGTGGTTTTGCAAGTTTGCGAATCCCATCCACCCCATGTCAGCACTAACTTCAGGGTTCTTATGGTCTCCTTGTACATACAAGTGTTGTGTGACAAAACTTTTCCTCTGAAGACACAACTCACCTGTCTACTCACTTCAGATAAGGAACCAAAGCAGGGACACCATCAGTCTCGAACTTGGTGAACCAATGAGTTTTATTTGGTTTACTTACAGGAGCAGAAATGACTTAAAGACAGCTGCATCACCAAAGCCCACCCAGCATGGGTGACAGCTCACAGAGCTGGGGACCTGGAGCAATTGTGCAGTCTGCAGTCAACTCAGCAGGTTGGAGAGTGTCTTTTCCAAGTAACACTGGTCTAAACCTCTTTCAGGTAGCTTGGTTGGTCTTCTTTTCTTTTCTTTCTTTTCTTTCCTCTTCTTCCGCCACCTTCTTCTGCAACATAATACTTTTATTGATTATTTGGGAATTTCTCATCATGTACCCTGATCACAATCACTTCCCAGTTCTCTCAGGTCTGCCACACACCCTTGTGACCTCTCCCCTGCAAAAAAGAAGAAGAAGAGGAAGAGGAAGAAGAAAGAAGAAAGGAAGGAAGGAAGGAAGGAAGGAAGGAAGGAAGGAAGGAAGGAAGGAAGGAAGGAAGGAAGAAGGAAAGAAAGAAAGTCAGTCCAATGTGTGTTGCCCATATGCTCACTGGAGACTGGAGCATGGTCAAAATCTAAGTGGCCAGTCCCTTAAAGAAAGCTGAGTCCTTTCCCACTGCATCCTCACCAAAAGCCATCAGCTGTGGAGAGCTACACTTCAGCTTCCTCATCACAATTTTTAAGAGTTCTCTTCAATGGCTTCCTCTCCAGGCTGTTACTTTGGGGGTGGGGGTGGAGCTGAATGGGAGTTGGAGGAAGGGGTTGTCACAGAAGCCTTCTGTGTCCCTCTTTCTCAACTGTGAGTCCACAGTCCACTGCAAAAGTAGCTTCCTTGCCCTTCACAGTCTGTGGGAGCATGGATCATGGACTTCCAGATAGTTTCTAGTGACAGCACAGACCACGGACATCCACATGGCCTTTGGTAGCAATGCTTGGTTGGTTTTCTTTCTCACTTTAATTTTTTTATTATTTTTATGATATTTGGTGTTTGGGCTACATGTAAGGGAGTCAGATCTACTGGAACTTGAGTTACAGACAGTTGTCAGCTGCCATATGAGTGCTGGGAATTGAACCCAGGTCCTCTGGAAGAGCAGCCAATGCTCCCAACCACTGAGCCATCTCTCCAGGCCTTCTTGGTTAGTTTTCTAATGGTAAATAATTAGATTTAAAGTTTTTAAGATTTATAGAAATTATAATGATCCAAACATAATTTAGAGTATATAAATGCAAGCTATAAACATCTGAGGACATGAAAGGCTAGATAAAAGTATGAGGGGGTCAAGAAAATAATTTAAATTATAGAAATACAAGGTAGAAAGATATAAAAAACAATTTAAAATGAGAGATGTTTCAGAATTCTTTCCCCCTCTATAATATTATTATACTAAGTTTTCAAAAGTTCACAATTTAAACATTAGTCGATGGAGCTCTGGGGAGCTGGAAATAAGCTCTGGAAAGCAGCACTACCTACTATTATCAGCCAGAAGTGCAAGATGCTAAATTTTTCTGATTGTATTCTAAGCATAAACTTAAAGATGCTTCTCATCATGCTGAAACATCTCTGTCCAATCTACTTCTCCAGCCCTCCAGACAGAGGCAAAACCCTTCTCTAATTACCCTAAAGCCATCGCCTCTTCTATGACTCACAGCAAGAGTGAGTCCACTCCAGCCGTTTTACAGGCACCTACTAGCTGCCTTTTCTACAATGCAGACTTCAGTATAGATTACAAACAGTATATCTGTCCCAACAGATTTCCACTCAGCTAGTTGATACTACACAGAAACTGGCTATAGACTACAAACTGCTCTAAAGTGATCTTCACCATGCCGGCCCAGGTAGTCCTACACAACTGGAAAGCCCTGCACTTGCTGAAAGCTGATGTGAAACAGTCCAGGCATGCAATTTGATTGCTCTCTGTGTCTTCAACTGGGTTAGTGAACTTCTGATGAAAGTGCCGTTACCTGAATCCCACCCTGGCCTCTGACTAAAATTCCAGCCTTCCTGGGCCCTGACAACGACATCCTAATTTCATCTGGGAAAGCAGTTACAGATGGGAGTGTGTTGCCCCCTTACCTTCAGAAATGTTAAGTTAAAGTAGACACGCTGACAAAGGGGACAAAATGACTACCTATAATGTCTATTGACATACCAACCAGGAAAAGTACCTCTTAAACAAACAAACAAAACAAACAAACAAACAAGAAACAAAGGGACCCTATCAAGGATTTGACAGGGTCACACAAGACCAAGGGGAATGATAAACCAACCTGCCCCATTCTTGGGCTTGAAAGCCATCTTATAGTAAAGACAAACTAAGCTTATTCCTATTTATGATTAAGCTTCTGTTTCTCAAGGATTGGGCTATGCCCCACCTGTAGCCTTAACTACAAATGGTTCTTTACTGTCTATTCCAGGAAGCAGCAACCATGCCTTTGGTTCAGAAGGTTGTTATGACCACCTTGCTATGCTTATATTCTGCTTTTGTAGCCCCCTCCTATTTGCCTGTCAAATCCTCCATTTGGCAACCTCCCTACTTCTGAGTAAAAACCCTATCTCCACATCCAATGTTGATCTCTTGAACCCTACCTTAGGCAGAGACAGCCCATGTACACTAATTTTAAAAAAAAAGTTTGCTTTCATTAATTTGGCTATGATTGGGGTTGCTGGTCTTTCTCCTCACATCTGTGGGATTAACATTTGGAGGGCCCAATGAGATCAAAACCCAACCCAAATTCAGAAGCCAAACCCTTCCCTACAGCCTTCAGGGGTAGAAGCACTGCTGCTCCCTAAGGACTATGTTCCTTGAGGATATTCCAAAGCCCAGGTGCACACCTTCAGTTCAGCAGACTGCCAGAACAAACAGTTGCATCAAAAGAAATCAGAAAGTGTCTACCTACACAAATAAAGCTTGCTTTAATTATTTTGGCCATGATTTGGCTCAGTGGTCTTTCTCCATGTATCTGTGGAATTAACAGTTTCTGATTCTTCCAGGCAGCTGGTGGGCCTTCTTCACAGGTTTTGCCCTCTGAGGAGTCTACTCCACAGCTCAGCTTCTTTGGTCTAAAAGGGACTCTTAGCTTTTATAGTTTACTCCAGCAGGAAGGGGGTGGGGTTAGTGAATCTTGTCAGTTTCAAGGACTTCCTGGAGATATTTTGAGTTGTTTACTTTCCTGCTTACAGGTTGGTGGAATGGAGTGTTTCAGTCTGGGAGAAAACTGTTATACAAGAAGGGTTTATGTTTCTGGGGCTCTGATCATGTTGAGTTCCCAAGGACACTCTTGTGCCTCACACAAGACCCAATTTGGTGAGGATTATAGCTGCATACCTCTTAGATGGATGAATGGATGGACAGATGTGCTTTTGATCAGGAAGAGCAGGGAGAAATGGGGAAAGGGACTCAAGACCCATGGAGACAACTGGTACCACCCAACACTATCCCCAGGAATACCCCCAGGAATTCTATTCCTTATTCCCCATCCATTCAATGAAGATGGCAGGGTTGTAGAGGTCTACACTGTGGTCCCAGAGGGGAACCAAGGACAGCAAACTGGAATATTTGCTCAAAGTCATACAAGGGATTTTACAAAAGGTTTTAGATTGTGGCAATGAAAGTGGCCTGTACCAGATGCTGGGCTACCCTTTACATGTTCAAGTGGGGAAAGGAACAGAGATGAAGGACAGGGATGGGAATCCAACCAGCATCTGGGCAGGCCTGGCCCACCCCCTCCAGAGTGTTCCGATCTTAACAGTTTGATCACCCTTTCTGGGCCTGCCTCAGTTTGTTAACATGGGTGTCTTGGTTGCCAAAGTACCTGAGGCACAGAGGCTGGCTGGTGAGCAGCTGGTTGGCCGTGGGAAGCAGTCTTGAGGTGGAAGGAAGGCTGGCTCCAGACAACCCAGGACAAGGGTGATTGCAGGGACAGCCCTTGGGAGCTGCTTATTGTGAGCTGACAGCTTGGGAGAGAGAGGAAGTGGGGAAGGGGCGGGGCCTGCAGATCCCAGGCTGTAGGAGGGGAGGGGAGCGGCAGGTGGGTGGGAATAAGCTGTCCCTAGAGACTGGCTCCTTGTGGCCTACAGCTGCTGACAAGACAGCTGATTTGGAAATGGTTGTCCAGACAGTAGAGCTGAAGACTTACTGTGTGCTGTCCATTTGAGGAGTTCACTGCCTTAGTGCGAGAAGCTCCAAGCTATGGGTCCTGACTAGCCTGGGATGGAGCCTTAGGTACTTAGGGGACCACTCCAGGCAGCTGCTGGCCATGCCATAGGGTATAAAGCACCAGGACATCTTACCAGTGTCCATAACCCAATTTTGTCATATCTCCTTGAAAAATCCACTGCCACGATCGATGCATGTGGTGTGTGTCAGAGCACCACAGACTAGAGGTCTTGAAACAGCAGAAATTAATTCCCTCTCTCTCTCCACCAGAGAGGTCCCAACAAGTCACATCCTTGTCCCTCATGGGTGGCCTGCCTCCTTGCCATGAACCTCGAAGGCTCTGGTCCTCAACACTGAGAACAGAGCTGTGGATAGTAGTAGCTGTGGGTAGTAGTGTGCCCAACATGGGCATAGAAAGAAGACACCTCCTGTGGGTCCGAGAGCCTGGGAAGCCTGCGGCAGGCATGGTCCCCAACCCCCAGGTCTCAGCCAGGGTTGGGCTAGGGTTTCCCAAACTGGTGCCACCACCAGGCTGGGGCCTCCCTGGCATGTCCAGCCTGTGGCTGGCTCCCAGGACGCTACAGAAATGTCCTTTTGTTGACTGAACAAAGCAGCTTTGAGCTGGGCCCTTATCGCACACTCTAGTGAGATGGGACACCATAGATCCGGGCAGAGGCTGGCTGGCCAGCCTGGAGAGGCATCCCCCCTCAAGCCCAGAGAAGCATAGAAAGCCTGTGAAGGGTTGGGGGGAGGGATAGTCAAGTGCCACCTGAACTCAGGAAACATTTACACACAGCAGACACAGATGGTCACAGAATGGGCAAACTCTAGCACACAGGTAAACAGGCAGATTTCAGTCTCTTGGCCAGCATACTAGTCAAGCCCTCTCCTTGGAAAGTTCACTGCCACGATGCATGTGGTGTGTGTCAGAGCACCACAGATTGGGGGTCTCGAAACAGCAGAAATTAATTCCTTCTCTCTTCACCAGAGAGGTCCCAACAAGTCACACTCTGTCCCTCATGAGTGGCCTGCCTCCTATGCATAGTCTCCAGTGAATTTGGTGCTGCTCATCCTGTGTTCATGCTGGGGTCATCCTGGAAGCAAAGCTGATAGCTCTGAGCACCGTAAGGGTCAGACCCTGTACTGCTAGGCTAGGCCTCCTTAGGAAGCCACGTTCTGCCTCGGTCAACCTGTAGGGCTCTGAGCAAGCTCCCTCTTGCCTTCCTCTTTCTGCATCCTGTGACAAATGAATCAGGAGCAATATACCAAATGAGTGAGGGAACAAATGACCAAGCGAGGCCAGGGATAAAGCACTTAACTAACATGCACAAAGCCCCAGGTTCTAAACCCCTTACTGCAGAAACAAGGGGTAGCGATGTATGCCTGGGATCTTAGCACTTAGAAGGTGGAGACAGCAGAGTCAGAAGTTCAAGATCATGTTTGGCTATGTTGGAATTCAAATCTAGCTTGAGCTACACGAGACCCTGTCTCAGAAAGAAAAAAAAAATATAGAAGGGCTTTGATATGTTTTTTTGGGTAAGAACCCTTGCCTGATGACCTGAGTTTGATGTCTAGAGCCCATATGGTGAGAACTGACTTCTAGAGTTGTCTTCTGATCCAAATATATGCAGTGAATAAATGATAAAAATAAAACTGAAAAAAAAAGAATAAGGGTTAGGAAAAGAGTCTCAGGCCACAGCCCTCCTGCCCTAATGGCTCATGGAGAGAACAGGTGTTTTTCAGATCCCAGATTGAATAGGGGGACCCCTCTCGATAGATCGAGGCCAGATAAAGTGCCCTGCAGACTCATATTGTCTTCTCCGAGAGGCTCTGCTCTGCTGGAGGCTGGGTGGGTTCTATGCATATAGCTCCAGGATTGGGCAAGGCGCCGAGGTCAAGATCCATTACAGGCTTGTCAGTATCCATCGATGGATAGGTACCCACCAGCCATGCTGCAGGCCAGACTGGCCCTGGGCTTGTGCTGAAGTGGGAAGAGGGTCCGATGGGTCCTGCCTTCCCATCCCCGGCTCCTCAGCACTGGCTCCCATCCTACCTTGGGTCCTAGCCTTGTGCCCAGGGACACCAGAGGTCCAATGATAGGGACAGGTCCTCACCTCTGCAGCTGGTACTTAGCCAGGCCAGTCTGTTTCTTTGTCCCTTGGGCTCCCCACCCTGCAGCCTCCAGCACCTTTCCACCTACGACTGAGGTCTCCTGTTATTCTTCACTCCAGCCTGCACAGCTTTCCCACAAAGCACTTTTATTTCTCTGGAGACAGGATCTCATGTAACCCCGGCTAAACCTAAAGGTGTATCTAGTTAAAGAGACCTAAAATGTCTGAGCCTCTACCTCTCAAATGCAGTAGCAGCTGTTTCTACAGTGCAGGGTCCAGCCTAGAGCTTAGTACTTGCTTGTCAGCACTCTACTAACCTAGTAACAGTCCTGGTCCCCACAAGCAGGAAAGTGATGTCATCCGGGAGCCGGCATCCTTTGGCTCACTGGGAGAATCTGGCTCCTCAGGGGTAACCCTGGAAGACTGGATGCAGGTCTGTGTCTCTTAGGAAGCTCATCCTCTTCTGCTCACCGGAGTGGGCTGCAGCTGGGGACAAGTTCTGAGTCCTCAGCACAGTATGTACTTCTGTCCAGATGCAAAGGGCCTCGTAGCTCCGAAAGCCTACATGGCCTGGGTCAGACAGGCTGGAAAGCCCAAGTGAAGTACAGCCTTCCTGGAATTCACACTGGAAAAAAAAGCCCTCAAAGATTCAGTAACCAGGGAGGCACAATGTCATTCTGTCCCTGATGGCTGGCCATGAGGAGATCCCAGCAGGCCAAGGATAGATCTATGATCCTGGGTGGAGCAGAGGGCAGGAAGAAGGAAGGGTAAAGCTGCCACAAACACTGATGAAGACGCTATGGTACTCACCCACACATGTACACACACACACACACACACACACACACATACACACACATATACAAACATACACACACTCACACACATTCTCACACATATATACACACACATACACACACATATACAACGCACTCACACACCTACTCTCACATACACATATACACATATACATACACATACACACATACCCATACTCTCACACACAGATACATACACATACACATATGTATATATACACACATACACACATATACATGCACACACATACATACACGACAAGAAAAAAGGAAGACCTTTTCTGTTAACTTGTCCTAGGCCTGACAAAAATGGACAAAAATCTAGTACAGAAAAGTGTTTTTTAATGAACTCAACTATGATAAACAGCATAACTTCACAGCAACAACTACATGGAAAGCCTGTCCCACATAGCAACAGCCACTAACTGAAAAAATCAGAGCAAGATGGCTCAGCAGCTAAAGGTGCTTGCTGCCAGGACTGACAACCTGAGTTTGATCCCAGATTTCCACTTCCACCCCTATGGAGCAGGCTGAGGTGGTGGAAGAAGAGAGCCAACTCCTGCAAATTTTCCTTTCACACAGACAGACAGACAGACACACACACAGTGGAATAGATTTTTTAAAAGTCAAAGTCTACTATTTAGCAAAATGGAGAACGCATTTGATGACGACATCACAAAAGGTTGCCTTTTTTTTTTTTTCAAATATAAAGAGCTACAACAAACCAACAACCAGTATCAGGGTGTGTGGAAAGACAAAAGTTGTGAAGAGTTGGGTCACAGGAGAAAAGCTGGCTTAAAACACTTTGAGAGAAATGCACATTAAATGTGCTAACATATCAGATTGGCAGGGCCTGCTTCCAAGGCCACAGCAGTGGGAGGCGCCATGGCTCACACACTGCTGCCAGGCTTCTGCCTCTTCGGTGATTTGGGGGATTGTTCCTGCATTGCCCATGCATACCCTTTGACCTCATCCTAGGAACACATCCTGACACCAGGTACGTTACAAGAAAACACCTTGCGTACGCTGTGCAGGCCACTGTGGAACACTCCACAGGCAGATGCAAGAACAAAAGGAAGAGAACTTCTTTGTTTGACACCCCATCATTGGGAAAAGAGAGTGGCAGTCAGAGCCAGTCACAGGACAGAGTGCGGTGCTTGTAGGACCTGCCCGAGGGAGAGCCTACAGCCCCTGTCACCTTGGCCATTCTTGGGAGAGAAGTTTCTCTGAATTTGGAGCAGGTGAGCCTCTTCCTCTTTGGAACCCGTGTCGAAGCAGGGAAGGCGGTGGCTGCATCCCTCTTGCTCAGTCTGGGTTAGAGATCTAGCTACCAAGCGGGAGGTGGGATGGATGAAGTTGTTACTCCTCCATCAAGCACTGCTGTGTTGGGCAGGTAGAGTTCAATGCTGACCAAAGGAGCCTTGTCTTCTCAAACTCAGGCTTGCAGATGGTGCAACGACAAGTCACAGGTGAGCTGTGACAAATCTTTGTGTGGCCTGCTGTGCTGGGCCAGATGCAGAGAAAGGAAAAAGCGAGGCAAAGGTTGGGAGCTGGTAAGCCCACTCCTACTGAGGAGAGTTCCCTGGCTCGACGGAGCAGGCTGAGGTGGAGTCTGCATAGCCAGCCTGGCGGAGACCATACCCTGACTGTCTGCATACTTAGCGTCTCACTGTATGAGCACAAGTATCCCATTAATGTTGTCAGAGCCAGTGAGACTGCCTGGACCCCCACCATGGGGCCACCCCAGCATTGGCTGGTCTAGCAGTATACCTTCCCAACGTCTGAATCTCCTCATTACTCATGCCTGCCAGGAGAGGAGATGGGGAAGTTCACACACTAAGGAGAGACTGAGGCCTACTGAGCACAGTGGCCCCGGTGATATATACTGAGCAGCTCCTAGCAGCTCTCCGATATCTCTGCAGCCTCAGTGACGGCAGCAGCATCAAGTTTCAGCCCAAGGTGTAAAGGATGGGGGGAGATCAGGAGAAGGAAGAGAACATTCTCTCTGGGGATGAGCAAGTAGTGTTCTTGTGTATATGGTCATGGTCTCCTGAGTTATGGGTTCTATCTTACTACCTTCTTCTAGTGGGCAAGCTATGGGTAGGCTGAAGCTCTGGAGCTGCTCCTTCCTCCAGTTGGTCCCACAGGATGGTAGGAAGGCACCAGGTATCAAGACCCCAGGGACCAAGGTGTCTGCAAACAACAAAGCCCAAGGTTGACCCTAGGGGCACAACCTTGCTTCACCCCAGTAATCAGACTCTTTGTTAACCCAGATCTTATATGGCTGGCTGCACATTGAGGCCCATCATCCTGTGGTACCCCAAGGTTGGCTCTGCTGATCCCTACTTCAGGGTACAGTTTGACTATGGATTTACAGCTTCTGTCTTTACTTGTGACACTGGGTATGGGGGTGTACTATTATGTTCCTGAATCAGAAGAGCCACTGGCCCTGAAATTTCAGGCAGAGAGGTCCAGAGCCAACCTAAGGAGAGCAACCAGGTTGCCAGACATTGGCCCCAGGCTCACAGCAGTGGGCATGGGCAGCAAAAAGAAGGACCTGGATGGGTAGCATTCATGAGTCTGGAAGCTGCACAGGGTGATCACGGGCTAGGGGACAGGCAGGTCACAGGAGTGTGCTGAGGATGAGGTAGGGGAGAGACCCCGGAAGCGAGGGGGCTGTGGAGCAATAAGGAGCTCAGGCTCGGTGCGCCTACCCCTACCTGTGACTTCACTCTGTCCTGGGGATGGTTGCTCTGTAGAAGACATGGAGGCTAGGATAAAGAGGCCAGGCTTTGACCTTCCCCAGTCTAGTGTCCAATCCTCTCAGATGACTGACAGGAGCCAGCCTGGACCAGTGCTTGGCTGGATGCCTATAGCAGCTCTCCTCCTCTCTGTGTAAAGTGATGCTGGCTTGGCTGGCCCCTCTAGGAGATGGACAGAGGGCTTCTTCTTGTCTGCCTCAAGAGAATGTGAGCACTCTACACCCATGGCAGATAAGAGTTCCGATTCTAGTGCCTGCTCAGCCACATGTTCCTAGAGTATGATGTTTGATCAGTTGGTCTCTGCTCTCAGACTGTTTTCCCATCTGTAAGATGGGTTTGGTGGCTGTCCGTGTGTCAAGGCTGAGGTGTGAACTCTGAGTCTGGCTATAGGCAGCAGGCTGGGTGGGCATATGGCCAAAGGCAGGCCACAGGTGAGATCCTCAGGGCTGGGGCAGCAGCTTACTCTCCTTGTAAGGGGAGTAGGGACTTTCCAGGGATGGAGCATTAGTGGTAGTCATCTGAGCCTTGGATGCTTCTGGGCCACAGATATACAGAGTGGCTTTGGTGGCAATGACCTGGGTCAACATGACTGGCAGAAGTATGTGTGGCTAGGGAGATAACATGGCCACACACCTACCTCCCATACTTTGGGGCCCAAGGATCCTCCCTAGGAGGATCTGGTCTGTACTAGTTACTCAGACCTCTCAAAGGCTGCTCTAGGCTTTCTACCCTCCACAGGCTGGGAACTCAGAGTGTGGTATCCTAAAGAAAAAGCCAGTGTCCACTCTACAATGCCAGCGATGTGTTTGTTTCGGGGACATACCTCCCTAGAGTTGGCCCTAGCTCCAGAGATCTGCAGACTATAGTTCTGATGGCTTTCCATGCATGCTGTCAAGAGCCCAGAGGGCATAGGTGCTGATGGAGGCACCTCTGTGTTAATAGTGCCCCAGCTCAGCTAGGACTCTGACTCAGGCCTGTTAGGCCTCCCCTCTTTCTCCCCTGGGTGGCCCTGGCTCCAGTTCCCTGAAACCACTAGCAGACAGTGAGGGAAAGGGAGCCCTGATACTGGAGTAAAGGGCCAGAGGGACCGGAAGAGGCAGAAACTGTTATGCTGGGTCAGACCTCTCCTGAAGCCACCAGACCCCTGCCTCTATCTCTCAGGCAAACTGTGTCCCATTAGGGCACGTTCCTGCTGTCCCTGCCTCTGAAGATACCTGGGAAACACAGGCCTTTGATCTCCAGAACAGGATCTGATCCTTCCCTACACCATAGACTTGTGTGCTTCAGAAGGAGAAACTGAGTCAGGTTCCTTAACTGCACAGGTGCTCAGCGGGATACCCCCACCTGAGCTATTGACTCGCTTTCTGACACATGAGCTACAAGCTGGACCTCAACCCCCACATCTCCCATGATGATGAAATTCCAGTAGCATGGAAGCTGCCTTTGCCCAACATTGAACATCCAGCGTTGTCACCAGCATTTTGTCACCACCTGAGATCCCACATTCTCTCTTGTCTCCTGTCCAGCAGCCATCTGTCTCAGCAGACTTTCTACCCTGGACATATCATATGAAGGTCATATAGCACATGGCTCTGCAACCAGAGCTTGGTCTCCTTCCTTGTTCCTTCTCCAGTCCTCTGCATTCCTCTGTGTGGTGTGTGTGTGTGTGTGTGTGTGTGAGAGAGAGAGAGAGAGAGAGAGAGAGAGAGAGAGAGAGAGAGAGAGAGAGAGAGCAGCGCTGGTATGATCACTGCTCTGGTGCCCTCCTTACCCTGCTGGCCTTGCACTGGGAAGGAAGCAAGTACCACTCCAATGTTCCAGTGAGGACCCAGGCCGGGAGATGAGAGAGACTTTACTGGAGTGTTGGAGAGGCCCCTCTGACCCCTCAGGTAGGGACTGAACACCCAGCTGAATGGTTAATGTGCCTCTCAGTAGGGGTGTGGAGGCTTTCTCTCAGGAAAGAGATGTAGGAACCCCCCCACAGCACTACCTGGGCATCCCAGCAGCCTAAGGGAGACTTGCCCAGCAAAGAGAGGAGATAACTGCCCCACCAAGCCTAGTAACTGCTTCTGGAGAACAGAGGTGATTAATTCTGCTGATGGCTGGACACCACTGGGCTGCAGCATGTTTTCCCAGAAGCCCGGTCATCTCCCCTTTGTTCTAGATCATCCGTGAAGCTGGAATGTACTAAAGTCTGGGACAGCTGCTTCCCAGATGACCCCCAAGCTCCCTGCCAATCCCCTCCCACACCAGCAAAGCTCTGGGCTGGCCTCCAGAATACTGGGACTCTCAAGAGGAGATACGTCCATTTCCACCTCTTCAGCTCAGGCAGAGGCCAGAATGGCAGATCTAGGAGGGTCTGGGTCCCCACAGGATACCTGGAGGCTCTACACATTGTGTATCTCAGAGGGCCTGGAAGAGACTCAGAGTGTGAAAATTGCAGGAACCCCAGAACCTCTGAGCCAGTGGTTCCTTATGTGTGGTGATGCCCCCCAACCATGAAATTATTTTTGTTGTGACTTCATAACTGTAACTTTGCTACTGCTGTGAATCATAATGTAAATATCTGTGTTTTCTGATCGTCTTAGGCAGCCCTGTGAAAGGGTCATTCAACCCCCAAAGGGGTCACGACCCGCAGGGTTAGAACCATCCCTCTGGGCTGTGCCAAAGTAGCTGCTGGTTCATTTCTGGTTTTGTCTCTATGATGACTCAGTTTCCCCATTCTTTTGTTTTATTTTGTTTTCAAGACAGGTTCTTACTATGTAGCCCTGGCTGTCCCAGAACTCACTATGTAGACCAGGCTGGCCTCGAATTCTGCCTCCTCTGCTTCCTGTGTGCCACTATGCCTGGCTTTAGTTTCCCCATTCCTTTTTTTTTTTTTTTTTTTTTCTTTTTAAGATTTATTTATTTTATATGTGTGAGTACACTGTCCCTATCTTCAGACACACCAGAAAAGGGCATCGGATCATATTACAGACGGCTGTGAGCCACCAGGTGGTTGCTGGAATTGAACTCAGGACCTCTGGAAAATCAGTCAGTGCTCTTAACCACTGAGCCATCTCTCCGGCCCCAGTTTCCCCATTCTTAAAGCAAGCCTCACAGGGTGATGGTAACGCATCAGGAAAAGTAAGTGACTGATTTCCTCAGTCTAGGGCCTGAGGACCACCAGCGAATGTGAGCTAGGGTTAATCACCCCTATGCATGAAAATCCCCTGACCAGAGAGCACCATCCCAGCTCAGGCCCACAGGGTGGGGCCGGAGCAGGCACTGAACCTCTGCGACTGGCCCTGCTCTTTGGGGTGAAGTATACATCCTCTGTCTAACTTTGCTAGGAGAAAGCAAGTAGAGATAACTGAGCTATCTTGGAGTTTGCTCATGACAGCCTGCCAGGCCTGCCTGATGCATCTGGCCAAGGCAGTGGTCCCCGAGTATAGTCAGTCCCCAGGCTAGATCAGTCGTCCCTTCAGCCATCTGGTCTCCAGGTGTTGAGGGTCTTGTCCCCACCCTCCCCATTCCTAGTGTAGTTTCCATGGTTATGGGGATACCATCATACTCCTGGCAGATCCCACCCCGCCTTTGGGGTCTGTACCCTACCTCTATTCTCAGGAATTGACTGTTAGGCTTGTGCCTAGAGGTTAGAATGCCACAGTTCTCAGCTAATATACAGGGAGCAGGAGAGACAGACAATAAGGCTGGAAGGCTGAGGGACATGGTGGAAGCAGTTCAGAATGCCACCCCCCCCCCTTACTTTCTGCTCCCTGAGGCACATCTGGCTCTGCATCCTCCAGGAGCTGGGGCAAAACCTAGGAATGTCGCTGCCCAAGGGCTGGGGATTGGTTGGTCCAGGTGGCATGACCCTGCCCTCTGCCTACTCACCCCAGCCCACTCAGTGACCCAGAGACAGGCCCGGAATCCAACCAGAGCAGAAGGCCGCAGCTTCCCACCCGCATGGCTGGTGGGTGGTGATCTCCTTCCTGTGTGTTCAGGCAAAAGCTGGAACGCAGACTCCATTGCTCTCCTTGGCTGGAGCAACATGGAGCTCAGCTTTCTGCCTGCCTCAGTCCTGGCCTCTTCCCTTCCAGGTCCATCACTGTGCACATTTCCCACGCTGTCGGACTTTCCGTGGTTTTGCAGGCGGCACTGGTTACTGTCAGCAGCCCGCTGCTTAGTCAGATGGCGCCGCCCCACTCCACACATTTGGTCCCCTTCCAGGTCTGGGGTTATAAATAACACATTCGGGGTCCCCGTGGTGGCCAGCTTTCTGGCTCCCACGATGCTTCCTCAGGAGGAACTCCCAGAGGTGGAACCACTAGGACTCTAATGCTCTCGTTACCCATGGTCGCTGGAGCGAATCTGGGAACCAGCTGAGAGAAAGGAGAAAACTGCCAGGCCCTTGCTGCAGCGGGGACCTCAATTGCTCAGGATCGGCCATCTCCTCAGGACTGCTCAACTTGCACAGTTCTAAGGAGTTCTCACGCTATCAGACCCACATGACAAAGCTCAGATTTTTTGGGTCTTCAGGGTCTGCTCTAAAATGTCCCAGGGCTTTTTGTTTGTTTAGCGGTGCTGCTGGAGACATAACTCAGGGCCTTGTTCATAATAGGCAAGTGCTCTACTACTGAGCCCCAGTCCTGCCCCTCCTGGAACTGTTTCATCCATAGCAGGCTCCAATCAGAGACAACCTCAGGGTGACTTTGGCCTACCGTTCCTACTGGGCCTCAGTTTCTCCATACATCTCTAGTTGGGGGCTAGGGCAGCATTAGCTAGAGTTCCAGCGCATGCTGACAGAATCATGCTGGGGCCACATGGGGGGGGGAGGCTGTACTAAGAGGCCAGGGCCCTGAGCCTGGGGGAGCTGGCCAGGGACTCTGCCTTTATCTGGGATATTGAGCCGGTCCTGTTCTGCAACCCAGGCCCTGGGCTCCTGAGACATCCACTTGGGCAGAGCTGGTACAGCCAGGTAGTAGACACAGCACAGGGAAGTCACAGTTTCCTGCTGATTTCAGTGTTCTGTGATGCCTCTGGCCTGCTCCTTCCTTTCTCTCAGGATCTCCAGCCTCTGTGGGCTTTCCTGTTTACTGTGTCTCAGAGGCCAGCTTGGATCTGAGTGGTTGGGGCTGGTTGTTAAAATTCATTGTCACTCACAATAGATCACATCACTATTGGGCAATAGGACTGGCAGAGGTAGGCTCTGACATCTACCTCTGACGCCTCACAGCTGGCTCTGACTCTACTCTGGACCCTGGCTTACTGGCCCAGGTCCTTTCAGCAACCCAGCCCAGCTTGGCTGCTCCTACTGTAGGAAGCTGCTCCCAAACTCGAGGAAGCAAAGGAACACTATCATGGGTGCCCCCCACCCAAATCTACCTTCCTAGTCACCTATGCAGGCCCCTGAGCAGTGTGACTCTTAGACTGGTGCTCAGAACCAGGGTCTTGAGCAGGACCTATTTAGGGGACTGTTCCCCACACTGACACAGCCTCAGATTACCATCTTGTTTGGCAAACTTAGGGAAGTAGGGTATCGGAGGCACCTACTATTCCTATACCAGAAGTAGGGAGGGCTGTCTGCTCCCCACCTCAGGACCACCCAATAGCAAACTGCAAGTAGGCAGGTAAGACTGGGGAGAGAGGCCACCCAGAGGTCAGGGCTCAGAACCTATCAGGAAAAGGGTTCGGTGAAGTGTGCCTGCCTCACTTTGCGAATTACCCCAAGTTCAGCTCAGATTCAGCCAATGTTTCCCAAGCAGGTGCGACCAGATGACATGGCTGGAATAGTCTAAACTCTTCTTTTTTGTTTTATTTTAATGTTTTAGACAGAGTCTCAAGTCTCAAGCTGATTGTGAACTCACTATGTAGCTAAGGATGACCTTGATTTTTGGCTCTTTTTGCCTCTACCCTGTAAGAGCTGGGAGCACAGGCATGTGCTACCATGGTCAGTTTGTAGTTTATGCAGTGCTGGGGACTGAGAGGCCATTGTTCCTCTTAGGCAGCCATCCTACCCTCTACCCATTGAGTCCCAGCTCCAGCCCACACTTTTAGCCACATTGTCTTGTTTTGTTTTGGGGAGACAGTTTCTCTGTGTAGCACTGGCTGTCCTGGAACTCACTCTGTAGACCACGCTGTCTTGGAACTCAGAGATCTGCCAGCCTCTGCCTCCAAATGATGGAACTAAATGTGTGCTCCACCATGTCTGGCACACACACACACACATACATTGTAGTTTATATTCTTGACTCATGCATGGGAAAGAACAGGACCCTGTACATGGACACTTAGGGAGTGCCCACAAAATCTGCCTCCTGGAGGAACAGGCAGACCTAGGACCCAGGCTTCTCCTGTTAGTGAGGTGGGGGACAGTCTCCAACACGCCCTCAGGTTTGCCCTTCCTGACTGAACCTGGCATCCTGGGGAAAGTCTTCCTTCCTACAGTACAAGGAAACAAGATGCTCTTGAAAACAGTGACCACCTCCCTAGGATGAACAAGGAAGGAGGGCTGAAGGTTAGGGACCCAAGGGACCCTCCCAGAGCTGGCTGTGTACCCTAGGCAAGTGTGACTCCAGCTGCAGAAGCAGGGCATTCTGGGACACACTGTCCTCGGGATAAGAAGACACTACAGATTCTGAACTTATACCCAGCATGGTGGAATCCCTGGTCACACTCTTTCACTGCTGGTCACTGTCCACATCTGGATAGAGTCCCATTGCCTGAAACCCAGCTTTCATTGAATTGATCCACTGGATCTCTCTGTACCCATTCTTTGCATACCTCCCTGCCTTGACCGTCACCTTCTGGAACCTTCTCTCTGTTTTAAGCTCTGAGCTGGTACTTTCTAAAAGTTCAGGGCCTCAGGCAAGCCGGGACAGGTGGTAGAGTCGCCCCAGGGCAGGCTCTCCCCACACCCCCAGAGGAAGCTTTCTTCTTCCAAGAGCAAACAAAACCTGCAGTTTGGCTGTGGGGCCCCCAGCACCTCTGACCCCATAGTGAGGCCCTGAGTCCTCCCAAGCGCCTGGGTGTGCGGAAACACCTGTTGGCCCTAGGACGCTGCCAGCAGACACTGTTCAACATGTGGGAGAGCACTGAGCGACCGTTTCCCTAAGGAGCCACCAACCACAGCCACAACTACAGCTGGTTGGATTGAGGAAGTGGGCAAGGGGTGGGTGGGTAAATGTCCTCAACTGGAAAGGGAGTAACACTTGTCCAGGTGGGAAGGGGGCTCATGGTCCTGAGGCAGCCATTGTGGCAGGCTGAGGACTGCCCTCAGTAGCTTGGCAAAGAAGGGTGTGGACGCAGTACCGTTGTGACAGACTTTGGGCCAAGGCCTTTCCCATATACCCTGACTGAGCTATGGCTGTGGAAAACAGGCTCTGTACTCATCCTGGTCCTTGTGCTGGCCAGCCTCGCTCATCCCAGACATAGTCTGAACAGAGGTAGAGGAGGGGAACACTGTAGGTCCCCATCTCAGCTGTCCACTGAAAATACTGACCACAGATGCATCAGGGCAGTACACTGAGAGTTCAATTATCACAGTTACCCACAGTGCCAAAAGCAGATGCATCTCACAGTGGGGAGCCTGAGGTACATGCATATAGCACCTATGGAGGCCAGAAGAAGCATCATATCCTATGGAACTGTTGTGAGCCACCACGGGGGTGCTAGGAC